>JARYHS010008075.1:34918494-35132235 GCA_031002005.1 Vandiemenella viatica | reverse complement strand
AGAGAGTTCAGTATAGCTACCGCAACATCATGGAAACGAAAAAAGTGGTTTAGTACTCTCTTGCCTGGCTGAAAAACAGAAGTCCCTTACATGTCATCAGCCTGGCGAAAACAAGGTGTGCAAAAAGATGGCATGTTTTCACCATAAATCTAAGTGTTTATACCATAAATAGTGTTCATCACGCCCAGTTGATTACATTTACCATCAACATGTCTCTCCCAACCGCAACCCTTTTACCATTCAGTAAAAGTGACCCCAGTACCATGAGTTGCAATAGACACTTGACTATCAGACAGATATCATAACCCGCACATTCAAACTAGGTCTCAGCCACAAATCTATACATCTCCATGCACAAGCACAAACAACATAAGTGGAGGGACAGCAAATCATACGCCCCAGACAGACGTGTTTATGGAAGGTATCACCATATTAACGCATACAGACACAGAGAGAGACGCACAAACACTCACATTTCCATGCCTACAGCGAGCTAGACACAATAACCAGCCCCAATCATGGCGACGAAAAAATGGGGTAGCACACCCACGGCTCATAACTGACCAAAAATTATCAGTAACATATGTTCCAGGTACCATACTCTTCACATCAACATCATCTCATTTATCTCACACTACAGACCTCACTACCATCCAGTATCATGTGTGCTAGGTACAAAACTGTTCACATCAGCACCACCACGTCTATCCCACACCTAAGCATTTTCTGCCATTCAGTAACATGAGCCCCCCATGTACCACGAGTAGCAGTAGACACTTGGTCATCAGTCAGATATCATAACTTCCATATTCATACTAGGTCTCACCACAAATCCATATGTCACCTCACACAAGCATAAGTGCAGGAACAGCAAATCATACATCCAGACAAACGAGTTAAAGGAAGGTATCACCCCATTTACGCAAACATACATAGAGAAAGACACATACACACATACATTTCCATACCTACAGCGATCTCGACTCAACAGCTAGCCCAATCATGGCAACGCAAAAGTGGAACAGAACACATGACTGGCCAAAAATCATAGAAAGACACACATACACACACATTCATATGTCAATGAATTCACACAGTTCCATTCATCACCACACATAACTGGAGGAAAGAGACTGAACATGCTAGATCCAAACTGAAGAGTTACAGGATGTGTGAAGTTTGAAATCACAGCCACATCTCTCCCACACCGCAACCCTTTCTGTCATTTAGTAACATGTGACCCAGGTACCATGAGTTACAATAGGCACTTGTCTATCAGACAGATATCATAACTCCCATATTCATACTAGGTCTCACCCACAAATCCATATGTCACCTAACACAAGCATAAGTGCAGGAACAGCACATCATACATCCAGAAAAACGAGATAAAGGAAGGTATCACCACATTTACGCAAAAAACACACAGATAGAGACGCATACACACGTACATTTCCATGCCTACAGCGATCTCGACTCAACAAATAACCCAATCGTGGCAACGAAAAAGTGGAACAGAACACCCATGACTGACAAAAAATCATAGAAAGACACACACACCTCATATGTCAATGAATTCACACAGTTCCATTCATCACCACACATAACTGGAGGAAAGAGACTGAACATGCTAGATCCAAACTGAAGAGTTACAGGATGTGTGAAGTTTGAAATCACAGCCACGTCTCTCCCACACCGCAACCCTTTCTGTCATTAGTAACATGTGACCCAGGTACCATGAGTTACAATAGACACTTGTCTATCAGACAGATATAATAACCTCCATATTCATACTAGGTCTCACCCACAAATCCATACATCTCCACACAAGCACAAACATATGGGAGGAACAGCAATTCATACGTCCAGATAGACGAGTTTAAGGAAGGTATCACTATACTTACTCATACAGACACAGAGAAAGACGCACACAGACGCATATTTCCATGCCTACAGTGAGCTCAACACATAACCAGCCCAATCATGGCAAAAAGTGGGACAGAACCCCCATGACTCAAGACTCACAAAAAATCATCATTAACATGTGTTCCAAGTACCAAACTCCTCACATCAACATCATATCAGTTAACTCACACTACCGACCTCTCTGCCATTCAGTATCGTTGGTAATATGTACAAAACTGTTCACATGAGCAGCACCACCTCTATCCCACACCATACGCCTTTTCTGCTATTCAGTAATATCTGTCCCACGTACCACGAGTATCACGAGTAGACACATGGTCATCAGACAAATATCATAACTCCCATACTCATACTAGGTCTCACACACAAACATAACCGACCAAAAACCATCAGACAGACGTTAGAGTGTGTGCAATGGATGACATGTTTTTGCCATACACCTCAGTACTTATCACATTATCAATTAATTACATCAACACATAGGTAGCCAGTCATTGTGAAATCTCAAGTCGAGTAGAATCCTATCGGGATAGACACACAACCACATAGAAAGACACACAATCACATGTCCATGCATACACACAGTTACCATACATCACCACACACATACACGTAACTGGAGGAAAAGGACTGAACACCCTAGGTCCAGACTGAATAGTTACAGGATGTGCGAAATATTTCATTTCTTTGCCACAAACCTCGGTGCTCATCATACCCAAATGATTACATCTACATAGGTGGCCACTGATGGAAAAATCTCAAGTAGACTCCTACCACCATAATTACACACATAACCACACAGGAACACGTACACACACATATGTCCATGCAAATACCACAATTTCATAAGTTACCACATACATACAAGTAACTGCAGGAAAGGGGCCCGACACACGACGTCCACACTAAGGTGTTACATGATAGGAAGACGATAGCATGTCTTTATAATACACCTCAGTGCTCACCCCACATACTTGATTTTAATGTGCCATCAGTATAGCTGGTGGCTGGAACTAAGCTCTTGGCAATGTTTGGCCAAAAGTAATTTGTTAATAGCAGCTCATCAAAGACAAATTTTGGGTCAACCTGCCCGGGCGGGCGCGGCGGGAGGGGGCCACCCTTCCTCACAGCGGACGCGTACATCATGTAGGTCGGTATACCGGCGCATATAACCGCTTACTAGCGCAATGAAATTCCGGTCTTCAGTCCGGTCCTAAAAATGCGGTTACCGGTAATAGGTCCCGGTCGGGAAATTCCGGTAAACCAACGCGGTCCGCGCTTTTAGACCGGCGAATTGCGGTATTTCGGTCCGCAGTGGGGAAGGGTGGAGATGTATGGATTTGTGGGTGAGACCTAGTATGAATATGGAGGTTATTATATCTGTCTGATAGACAAGTGCCTATTGTAACTCATGGTACCTGGGTCACATGTTACTAAATGACAGAAAGGGTTGCGGTGTGGGAGAGATGTGGCTGTGATTTCAAACTTCACACATCCTGTAACTCTTCAGTTTGGATCTAGCATGTTCAGTCTCTTTCCTCCAGTTATGTGTGGTGATGAATGGAACTATGTGAATTCATTGACATATGAGTGTGTGTGTATGTGTGTCTTTCTATGATTTTTGGCCAGTCATGGGTGTTCTGTTCCACTTTTGCGTTGCCATGATTGGGCTAGTTGTTGAGTCGAGATCGCTGTAGGTATGGAAATGTATGTGTGTATGTGTCTTTCTCTGTGTATGTTTGCGTAAATGGGGGTGATACCTTCCTTTAACTCGTTTGTCTGGGTGTATGATTTTGCTGTCCCTCCACTTATGCTTGTGTGAGGTGACATATGGATTTGTGGGTGAGACCTAGTTTGAATATGCGGGTTATGATATCTGTCTGATAGTCAAGTGTCTATTGCAACTCATGGTACTGGGGTCACATGTTACTGAATGGCAGAAAAAGCTTAGGTGTGGGATAGACGTGTTGGGGCTGATGTGAACAGTTTTGTACCTAGCACACATGATACTGGATGGTAGTGAGGTCTGTAGTGCGAAATAAATGAGATGATGTTGATGTGAAGAGTATGATGCCTGGAACATATGTTACTGATGATTTTTGGTCAGTTATGAGCCATGGGGGTTCTACCCCACTTTTGCGTCGCCATGATTGGGCTGGTTGTTGTGTCTAGCTCGCTGAAGGCATGGAAATGTGAGTGTTTGTGCGTCTCTCTCTGTGTCTGTATGCGTAAATATTGTGATACCTTCTATAAAAACGTCTGTCTGGGTGTATGATTTTGCTGTCCCTCCACTTATGTTTGTTTGTGCTTGTGCATGGAGATGTATAGATTTGTGGCTGAGACCTAGTTTGAATATGCGGGTTATGATATCTGTCTGATAGTCAAGTGTCTATTGCAACTCATGGTACTGGGGTCACTTTTTACTGAATGGTAGAAAGGGTTGCGGTGTGGGAGAGACATGTTGATGGTAAATGTAATCAACTGGGGCGTGATGAACACTATTTATGGTATAAACACTTAGATTTATGGTGAAAACATGCCATCTTTTGCACACCTTGTATTTCGCCAGGCTGATGACATGTAAGGAGACTTCTGTTTTTCAGCCAGGCAAGAGAGTACTAAACCACTTTTTCGTTTCCATGATTGTTGCCGGTAGCTATACTGAACTCTCTGTAGACTTGGACATGTGTATCTGCGTCTGTCTTTGTGGATGTAAGCATAAGTATGGCGGTACCTGACTTTAACTCGTCTGTCTGATGATTTTTGTAACGATAGTTCTGTCCAGATAATCAGTGGTAACGACAATTCTGCCCCACTTCATCGTTTTCATGATGCTTGCTGTTAGTTCTATTGACCTCGCTGTATGCATGTACAAGTGTGTGCGTGCGTGTGTGTGTGTGTCTTCTTCCTCTGTGGGAGTTCTATCTTGGTGCTGGTTTTTCTGTCGACCTCGCTGTAGGCATGGAAATGTGCGTGTGTCATCCCTCTGTGGATTTGAGTCTAGAATTATGCTCACTATCAACGTGTGCTTCTAACCATTGATTCAGGGCTTAGGCAGTCTCCCATTTCATTTTGCTCTTTACAGTTTACTGCCGTTTGTGTTGACATACGAATTGTGTTCCTCACGTTTTTCATTACATGCACTTCGGGATAAAATCAGAGAGGGTGATGAGGGGGTGTATCAGAGAAGCGAAGGACTTGGGTACAAATCCACAGTCAGACCACTGCTTTGTGTGGTGTAGTATGGAGTCCACATTTTTTTGTACAAAAGATGGCAGCTATATTTATCTGTGGAAAATATTCAGTAAGTGACATAATAAAGGAGCTGGGGTTGGGATGTCATTGGAAGATAGGAAGAGTGTCAGGGGCTGTAGGTGGCGTATAATGCTGTTAGAATGGATATTGGTGGAATAATTCTGAATCGTGTATGGGGCCTAAGTTGACCAAGACCACAATCTGGCACTAGACTTTAGGTGATGAGGCCTGAGTGGATAAAATATCTAAACACCCACTTTGACCAGTCCACATTTTTTGTACATCAAATGCAAGGTGCAAAGGAGGGCAGCTAGATTTATCTGTGGAAAATATTCAGTAAGTGACATAATAAAGGAGCTGGGGCTGGGATGTCATTGGAAGATAGGAAGAGTGTTGAGGGGCTGTAGGTGGCCGTATAATGCTGTTAGAATGGATATTGGTGGAATAATTCTGAGTGGTGTATGGAGCCTAAGTTGACCATGACCACAATCTCGCACTAGACTTTAAGTGATGAGGTCTGAGTGGATAAAATATCTAAACACCCACTTTGACCTAACAATTTACGACAGTTCAAGTGTGAGCGCTATCTTAGGCGTAATAGAACCTATGGTGACGTTTTGGATACTTGTTGATGTGTGGGGGTCTTCTATGAAAATGTGGGTTATGATGTCTGTTTGATGATCAAGTTAGCTAAGGGTATTATGTCACTTTTATCGTGGTTAGTTGGATGAAGCATGAAATTACAATCAAATGTCACACTTGGTCCTGAATCCGAAGGTTGGCGTTAGATGGGAACATTTTAAACCGAATGGAGAACTCCCCTGGGTCCTGATTTATTGAAAAATAATTTCCTGGAAAAGGGGAGAATTTTCTTGGAAAACTGCAGTAGAACCACCTTAAGTGAACTTGGAATCCCTGCTACTGATTAGGAGAAGACTTTGCGAAAGCACTGCCTTAGCGTGACTCGATTTTTATCACATAGGACTGGCGTACTTCGATTCGACAGGGGTGAAATTAGTAAGATTAACAGACGTATTTCGTTCCTGGAACATACGTGCTGTGCTGTAAAATACAGTTAAAGGTGTCAATCACTGATGTGTCACAAGGGATTGATTGGAATTTTAGACAAAGTACAGCTAAGGACACTCAATTTGGGTGGGTAAATAGTTGTGGCAATGAGAAAATGACATATAAGTAGATTTACACGGGCGAGAACTTAATGTTTTCTTTTCGCCTAGCACACCCCCTCGGATCGAATTCCCGAGTGCTGAAGTTACTCACATCATTATTATTAAGTATTTGCATGAGAATGAATTTATTCTAGCTAATTAGACACACCAACAGGACGGACATGACATTCACAGACACACAATTTCATTACCCCTAATTTTGAAATTTGTCCTGGTGGAGGAACATCAAAGAGGCACCGGCTGCGGGATGTAATCAGCCATATGCTATATGGAAGGCTCTAAACAGACTAAGAACTGAAGTGTCCCGATGTAAATATAATATTAAAAAATGGGGGTACACTAATGACAACGATCTATGTGAATGTGGCGAGCTTCAGAACCCACAACATCCTCTGATATGCAGGAATCTCCCTGAAACCTGCAATATCGACGACCTTTACAGGGCAAACGAGAAGGCCATCAAGATTCCGGAATTCTGGTCACATTCTATATAATTGTGTTTATAGTTAATATTAATTAATTAATGTTATTTGTTTATTCAACTTGTTATGTCCTGGACACGAGAAATATAAATAAAAATATAAATACCCTAATTTAATACATCCTTTAAAATACACGGACTGTAGGTGACACTCGTGAGTTATATTATATTGTTCATAATGAAAAAGTGAGTTTGTTTCCCGTCTCTTCGTCGGTGAATTAATTTTTAATGTCTGCCTGCTTCGATGAACGGAATTTATGTTAACAGCGAGGTCTTTAGAGACGGGAAAGGATGGGAAGGAATTCGGCCATGGTCTTTTAAAGGAAGCATCCCCGACATTCACTTGGAGTGATTTTGGGAAACCATGGATGCCTGGAACCTCCGTCCTCCCGAATGCGAGGCAAGAACGCTAAATAATTTCATGAAAACAGGTACACATAGAATTTATATCTGGAGTTTATGACTTTTTTTCCCGTTAAAAGGAAACATTTATGCTTTTCGAGGCGTGGAAATTACGTAACTCTGCGGCTTTTCCACAAAACACTTAAACACCGCGGCCGGACTCGAACCGGCGACCTAGCCCCAACACTGCCGAGGTCGTTTTAATGTGGACTTTTTTTGTTTTTAGTAAAATTGCAATGATTTACGCTTAAGTACCGAAGAAAATATTTTACTGTGGGTCGATAGTAGCCAAGATGGTCAGTGCTTGCTTAACAGGACGCTAGGAATACATATTTCGTCACGCTTAGTAAACAGAGATAACAGTCGTTGAAACAGTGTACACATTTCGCAAAGCGCGCCGGAAATACTGCCACCGAACGCCATCTAGCCGTCACCAAATGAACTAACGGCAAAGAAATTAAGCCCTTGGGAGATGGTGCCATCTGGGCGGGCGGTCGGGGAACTAACATATGCGCAAGCCCACCCGGTGTCGCCATCTGTGCGGCTGGTTGAGGAACTAACGTGTGACGTCATACGACCTTGGCCGCCATTGGCTGCTCACTTCGTGACGTCATGCAATCCCTGGACGCTGATTGGCTGTTCCCAGAAAACAGGTCCTCCTCCTACTTTAGAATTTCTGTATTTATGTATTTTAGGAAATGTAACATAAAAATTCGTTACCTGTTCAAACTCTAATCATATCTTACTTGGAGACCATCAGACATTTTAAGAACGGATTGCGATCTCCTTCATATATGTTGAAGGGTACACAGCTTATATGTGTGTGCTATAGTCGTTTTTCAAAATTCTCCCTAGATTGTGAGATATTTGCATACAAATAAACAAACAAAATTCTAGATGACGGGTATTTACTAAATTATTGTCCCCATTTTATGAAATGGAGGCCTGGTTTGTGACCCGAGTTCAAAACCCCCCCCGAATCAAATATTTTTAGTTATTTTTATCTTCAAAAATTGTCAGGCTTCACTTCTTTATTTGTTAAAACTTCATTTACATACTTTTATAGCGCGAATTAAAATTTAAAACTAGTCACATTGCTCATAACAAATACACCAAAACATATCGGCCCATTTATCAACAATGACTTTCTAATATGACACGCTGCATACCCAATGAAATTAAGTCACGAGGCGAATCTGCTAATAAACTGGAATCTGATACAAGAATTTTGCAATGCTTATAAGTATTTGTCACTTGTTCTTCAATTTCCTTGTCGAGCTACATTTTTCGTCACGGACAGGCCTACTATTTTATTTACACGCAACCGTTCTTGGAACAAATCGAGTGTAGAAGAAAGAAAGAAGAAACTATCTTCCCAATGCTACGTATATCATTTAAAATACCTCTTGATGATATACAAGTATAGAAACGACGAAGATGAAATAAATAACATGGTAGGAACTATTTCAATTGAAAACGCACCGAAACAACTTATTAACAAAAAGTGAAAACAAATGTAAGAATGGAGACTTTCTTGACGAATGATTGCAATGAAGTTTTTAAGGGTGTGCGGCCGATTTGTGTTGTGAAAAGACAATCCGTTGGTAGACCCGTGAATTCATTACGAGAAAAAAAAGAATTTCAGGAAAAAAATGACGCTGAATTATAGGTAATATGATTTGTTTTAAATATTATTTCACTCAATAAAAGAACGTAAATGAAGTTTTAACAAAATAAAAAGTTCAAGCTTGACAATTTCTGAAAATAAAAATATTTAATTCTGCGAGGATTTGAACGCGGGTCAGAAAATTATAAAGCTAATACCCTACCGCATAGACCAAGCTGCCATTTGAAAATAACGGCTAATAATTTACTATATACCCGACATCTAGAATTTTTTGTTCATTTGCATGCGAATATTGAAATATCTATCACTTAGTTACCTTGCAGCTTTCACTGCTCTTAGCTGATCGGCCGTAAAATTCGGATTTATTTAAAAATTTCTTGTCATCATGAAAGGATCAATTTTTGGAAGATTATCCGACTGTGCTTTCAGAAAACCCTTTCAGTCATTATTTGGTGTGTGTATTATAGCAAGAATACAATATCTCACCAGTTATGCTGATATGTTAATATAAACTTCAACACAAAGCTATTAGAACTCCCAGCCACTACGCCTTTGTTCACAATAATATCCTGTACTTGGTCGTCACGATTCGATTCGACCAATAGCGTTGCGTTTTGCGAAGCTCCATTTCCTTGTATTTTTAGCACTTTTGATTAATTAAAAATCAGTAAATAAAAATCGAATAAATAGGGGAAAAAAACGTTATAGCGGTAATACTACACTAATAAAGTTTCAAAATAAAAATACTAGACGTAAATTTGAATTTCATGCATATTCCCTATTGGTTCTGGGATTAGCTTCCATTGTTATAATTGTGTTCTCTTTTTCTGCTCTCTGAGGCCTTTGAATTCACTCGCCAGAATTTTGAAGCTAGATTAGCTGCATCGTCCAGCAAATGCCACAAACATTCGTCGCATAGTGTTGAATATTCTCCTCCCTCGCAGCCGAGCTGGTTGACGAGCTCTGAGACTGGCTGTTATTCCACATTTCCATACCACATGCTGCCGTACTCTCTTCACCACATTTGCACAGTATTTTGATTTTTAAGGAAGCTGTGTATTGCCCACGGGCAGTAACGTATAGTACTAATCTGGGAGACTTTAGCCTCTACTCTACGTATGAAAACGTGTCAAACGTCCTCCTACCTGTTTCACTGTTATTTAATTCTTGTTGCCTTTCCGCCAATAGTTGTTACTCAATGTGCATCTCAGATGTTGCTTCGCTGCCTATAATATCTGCTACCTTATCTTGTTTCCCTTTTCTGAGATAGTATATGCCACCCAGTTTCCACACTTTAAGGTCCGGTAGCCATGAAAATACTGTGAACACGAAGTCGTTGCCAGCACCTCTTGAACAGAGAAAAATTCAGCTCCTCTGCCGTAGTCGATTGCTGGCGGCTCACATATAAAGGTATTACAGAAAATAATTACTCACTAATAAAAACTAATGGCAGCTGGTGTTCTAGACACACAATTTCTCGATAAATAATGTCCTTCACTGTACTCTATTTATTGATGAAAAAACTTTCAATAACTTGATTAAAGTGACTACAGTACTTTAAGAGTTTCGGGTCAAAAATCCATTGTTATTACAGAATACAATAAAGTATATCCTTAGGTGTCACGCTTGGTGCGGCACCAATAAAGATAATTAATTTTATTAATTATAAATTTATCAATTAGTGTTTAATTATAAAGGTTTTTTAATTGATAATTAAAGCAAAGTTTAACTTACTATTTATTAAATCAAGGAAATAGACTGCATTATATTAATTTGACATGATTCAGAGGCGTTATTATGGATAAATTGCCATTTACACATCATTGTTTCTTAGGGTCGTTGCTGGGTGACTGGGCGCAGTAATGAGCCCTGCAATTCACAAACACGTTTGGTAGTTCCGCAGTACCATATTACTTCTGTGACGAAAGCTGCAGCCAGGTCCTTGTAGGCGAAACGACACTGCTGGTCTGCACCAAGTGATCAGCTCCTCTTGATCTCGCGGTTGGTGCCGTGTCCGCTGCACGATCAATGCTGTATGGACGTAGAGTACCCTCCTCAAGTAGCTTGGACGGGAAGTGGTATCATCCACTGTCGACTCGGCCTAGCGTCGAACCTATGCTCTGGGGATTTGGACTGCAAAGCTCTTCCGGCGAGTCACAGACGGGACCCCGAACTCTACGTTGTCACACTCGAGAACGCGAACTCGTGAATCAAACACCCGCGAATAATATTCGAGCGTTTGCCCTGTGCTGCCACGAGGTTCACAACCTCGTGAGCTCCATCAGAGTCTCGTCTTGCAGCCAACTACCACCGCTTCCTCGCCAAACGCTTACAGGGAAAGAGAGGATGAGTTGGGTGATGATATTCCCTTAGGCTGATCTTGACTGATATCCGCCACCCACCTGCCAATCTCGCAACAGGCTCCAAAATCGTTCGCAACCTTTCGTGACTGTCCCTTAATGTCCCTTGTGTCATTATATTAGCTCACATTTCACGGAAAATTTAAAAATTTGAGTCCGTAAATTTAATAAATTATTTAGTTCACAGTCCACTTCACCGATAATCACTTCTTCAGTCACTGAATACAGTCTTGACCTTTACACAATGGATATATCTTCATTGTCTCTGAATTACGCAGCTTCATCTATTCTTGAGTCCTGACAATCTTAGTGCAACTTGAAAGGTGCGTCTTCTCGTCCCCATCGATATTTTAAATTTTTACATGATTATAGCTCGTGCCTTGTTGCAAATTACCTTCACAGAAGGTGATATTGAATTAACTGGGTTTGGCTAGTGATCTAGTTACAGTCAAGTCTGTCTGACAATCGGATGTATCAGTGGCACAGATTCACACACTCCATTATTCAAACTAATTCTACACTTAGTCCACAAAATAATGAGAGAATTTTTTAAAGATGCAGGATGTGACATTGTACCTTATCTTGAAATATTATTTAAATTGATTCTGAATACTTGCTGCATACCAGAGGACTGGAAAAGTGCAATAGTAGTACCGGTACATAAAGGAGGGGTGAGAAATAGAGTTGAGAATTACAGGCAAATCAGTTTGACGTCAGTGGTAGGTAAATTATTGGAAAGATTGATATGCAACCACATCAGAAATATATGTGAGGAACGTAAGTGGTTTTCAAGCAGGCAACATAGGTTCAGGCAAGGATATTCATGCGAATCTCAGTTGGTGGGATATATGCAAGATATTTCAGATGAAATGGACAAGGGAGGGCAAATTGACAGTATAGCACTAGATCTGTCAAAGGCGTTTGACAGAGGGAACCATAAAATGGTAGTAAATAAGGTAAAAACTGTTGTAGTGGATGAGAAAGTGATTTGCTGGGTAGAAGAATTTTTAAAAGGTAGAAAGTTAGGGTAGGAAATGGAGTATCAAAAGAAGTGGAAGTAAAAATGGGAGTGCCGCAGGGTAGCGTATTGGGACCATTGCTATTCATTATTCTAATGAATAATTGTGTTGATTGTTTACTATCTGAAATTAGATTGTTTGCAGATGACATAATGCTGTATAAAAGAATCAAAACGATAGAGGATTGTAAACAGTTGCAGGGTGATCTGGACAGTATATCTAATTGGGTTGGTAAACATGGAATGAAGATGAATGCAAAAAAGAGTCAGCTTATTAGATACACAAATAAAAAAATAATAAAGGATGATTATGATTATAAGGTGGGGGAAGAATTGCTGATTGAAGCGTTGTAATATAAATATTTTGGCATTACATTTGATAGCAAGCTTAACTGGGCAGGACACATTGGACAGGTAGTAGGAAAAGGTTTCAAAATTCTGCACTTATTGGAGAGAGTGATGAGGGGATGTACGAAGGAAGTAAAGTAATTGGGTTACAAAACTTTGGTCAGACCATTGCTTGAATATGGTAGTGCAGAATGGGACCCACCTTTTGAGTATCAAATGCAGGAGTTGGAGAGGGTTCTAAAAAGAGCTGCTAGATTTGCTTCTGGAAATTACCGGAGAACGCATTCAGTAATAGATACGATAAAAGAGGTGGAATCGGATTCATTGCAGTAGGGTGAAGAGAGTCATGGGAGTGTACAAGGCTTATATTGGTGATGAGGCATGGAAAGATATTGGTGTAAGAATTAAAAACAACGCATGTAAGGGAAAAGATGACCATGATCACAAGTTGACACTCGATTTCAGGTACAAGGGTGTAGGAAGATTCTCTTTTTTTAGGTAAGGAGATCAGGGGTTGGAATAAGTTACCAAGAGAAATGATGAATAATTTACCAAAAACGTTGAAAGAATTTAAAGTTGAAATTTGTAGAGGTCAGATGTAGGTGGGTGCAGGATAGGGGGAAACGGGTGTGTAAGGAAATTGCTACCGGAATTGAAAAAAATAATTAAAAAGGAATCTATCTATGCTACATACAGATGCTCTAGTATAATTCTGTTTCTATTGAATATTAATTATTTATAGGATACAGATCAGCATGATCTATCTAACTTGTTTAGCAACCTTAATCGTATCTATCAGTTTAACTGATGTAGTGGTCTGATGTTTCAGTGGTTAAGGCGTCTGACTGGGGATCGGAAGGTCCCCGGTTTGAATGTCTGTTAGGCGGGGATTTTCATAGGCCCTTAACCCGACCTGCTCCTCTGGCACAGCCTGCTGTGTAACGTGAAGTACGTCAAAGCGCTTCCGTGGTTCGGATTCCACGTTAAACTGTAGGTCCCCTGTACCCGGTAAGATTGCCGGGTTAGGTTAAGGAGGCTACGATAGGGGCAGAATGCGCAGCCATTAGAAACCCTGTCACCAAGTCATTACGACCACACGGAATTATTATAGTTTAACTTATAAATGTTGTAGTGTGGTACAAATGTTTCAACTCGGGTATGTGGAACTTGAGTGATACGTGCGGAAGTTTCTTGTGTTGTAAACGCCTATGATCCGGTTCTCTCCCTCGAGGAGATATACGTTTTGCTTAGCAGTTTTCTCAATTCGATAAGGTCCTTGGAAAAGATGGAAGAATTTGTATATCTGCTTTCTGTTGTCATCCGACGGGTGAGGACAGTTCAGCAAGACAAGGTCCCCGACTTCGAATTTCTGTGTTTCCTGTCGGTCGGATCTTTCTTTAGGTCGGTAAGCTTTTTCTAACAGAAACTCCCTCATCTTTTCTTGTCGCTGATTCCAATCTTCCGTGAAATCACTGTCTGGATGTCTCTTAATTTCCTCTGCCAGTGTTTTTGTCGTCTGCTGAATATGCAAATCCACCGGCTTGCAGTTAGTACTACAGTGAGCAGTTAAAAAACATCTCTATCGCTGGGAGGTGTTTAACCCAAGACGCATTATTATTGTAGCCCACCATGTGCCTGAAGCAAACCCCCATCATATAACGCTCCACTAAATTACACTGTGGAGTGTCTATCGAGCTGAAGATGGATAGGATGCCTTGCTGTCGCAATCCTGTCCAGCGCTTACTTGTAAAGACTGTTTCGTGATCGGATAGGATTTACTTAGGTTTGCCACCTTCAGGTACGTACTTCTTTAAAACAATATCTAGGCTCTGTTTCGTGGTCATGCGTGATGTTGGATAGATCTTCATCAGTTTGGAGAATGCATGGAAGACTATAAAAATATACTGACGGCCAAATATACCTTTAGGGAGTAGTCCATAGAAATCAACACAGGCTAGTTGGCTGGGCCTATCCGTTGTCACAGGACAGCTTTCTCCTACGTATCGACTATTGGGACGTTTAGCTGGCTCACATGCATCGCAACATTGGATACCATCGCGATAGCACGCTTCAGCGACCTATAGTACCACATAAGTTTTAAGTGTCTCTTGGTTTCCGAAGTGGTATCAGCTTAGGACCTCTTCAAGCATGCTTAGAAGGAGCCACATCTTCCATCGCTCAGTGAAATTTTGTCTTCTGAAACATATGCCATCGTGAATGGTGCACAGCATGCACGTATTCCGAATGCGTAGGTCCTCTCTTCCAGCATCGATCTCAATGAAGTTCCTAATACAATTGATCTCATTCTGCGATCGCTGTGCGTCGGCGATCCTTTGCCTAATCTGTCTGTTCCTCGTACCGGCGAGCAAGACTTCGTGTGATTTCTGAGGTTCGTTTTGTTATGCATCTCCGTCGATTGTTTGCCTGCTGAGCGTCAGCAAGCTGATTTTGGCCTCATCTACAGAATTCGATACCAATGCATATGCAGATGCAGCTGAAGTGCCCTCGTGGTAATTTTACGCGTCTGAAACTTCGCATTACCTAAGAAAGTTAGCACCTGGTAAGGGAGGGTGCATAATCCACGTAGCTCCATTTTGGTCTTCTGTGAACCCCCCTCCCCCCTCCCACGTACCCCAACGTGGCTTTTGCATCCCCCCCCCCTCCATGCAGCACATAGCTTTTTTCCCTTTTGATTCCAGAAGATATTTTTTACTGTTTTCTCCTGTCAGACTATTGTAAATTACATACGGAGATAATTAACTGAGGGAAATAAATGTTGTGTGTTTTGTCCCTCATTTTAACTGTGAAAAATGTTATGAAAAGAAATCTACGTGGCCTGGCTTGGAAACCCTCTCTCCCCCCACGTAGCTCAGCGTAGCCTTCCAGCCAACCCCTCCCCCCCCCCCCCTTGCACCGAGCAACGTAGTTTGTGCACGGTCCCTAAGCAGTGCGCAATTCCGCGTTTCTTCCCAGAACATAAGCACGAAACGTGGAGACTGCGAAATAAGTCGCAAACATCTCTAGTGCCATAACGAAATAACGGTTTTTCGCTTCCTTTAGGGTCCTGTTGATTATAGCCATCACACTAAAGTTTCCGTGGTCATCATTCCCCTATGCTTCAAGCGCTTGCCTCCATATGTAGATAGAAGGGCTTCTCGAAATACGGAAAGCCTCTTCCTGCTCTTCCGTCAATTCCCATTTTTGTCTCTCTGTCAACAATTTGTACAGAGGTCCCACAAGTTCTGAAAACCGAGGGATGTTTCCTCTGTATTAGGAATAGACTCCTGAATAATTCCGCAGCTCACGCAACTTTGCTGGGCGTTTGAAATCCATCATTTCCAGAATTTTGTCTTCCGCTGGGCGGATCCCATTAGGAGTGATATGAAGCTGAGGTATCTCACTTCTTGTGTGAAGACTGTCGCCTTCTCTAGGCGAAGCGTTATCTCGCCTTTCTCGTAGTACCTTATAGAGCGCTTCCAAGTGCTTCATGTGGTCCTTGAACCTTTCTGACGCAATAAGAATGTTGCCTATGCATGAAGTACGGTATTTCTTTATTTCCGCTGGCAAGATCTAATTCATCGCGCGTAGAAATGCACTGGACGTGTCCTTTAGAACCGAATGGAATCCTAGAAAGCTGATACTGGCGGCCATCAAACAAAAATGCCGTGTATGGCCGACATGACTCCTCCAATTCAATTTGCTTGAAACCTAATGTAACGTCCAATATTGATGGGGAATCAAAAAAGGGCACTTGCCCCAGGCAACAACTTTACGTGGCGGCAATTTATTTAGCGTCGTCATTTTTTCTTTAGCTCCACTGCTCCCACCGGCGGCGCCATTGGGGTGAAGACAATCGGAATGTCGACACTCGGGGTTGCGACAGCGGGGTCTGCAAAATAATGTTCAAAGGGGGGGCAATATTACTGTTACTGCCCCTACTTTGAAAAATCATAGACCCACCACTAAATGCTGTCAACCTGCCCATCACATCATGTATTGGCTATGGCCTTTCAGTATCTCATTCTAACCTGTTGTTTAAGTCACGGTCATCTAGGCACGAGGGTATGCTCTCATTTATTTACAATATTAAGTGGTTAGTATGTGGTGCTACTGCCCTGGATATGATACCTGTTTCATCCCACGTCTTAGTAATTTCTCTGGCAGCTTCACTATGCTTGTGCGGTATGGGATACGTCCTTGCCCGCAACGGGAAACTGTCATTTATTCGGAGCCGGTGCATGATACCCTTAGCCTTTCCGCAGAAGCAAATAACTAATCCTTTGGCCTGGACGTCCGTCAGTGTCTTGGCGTCATGGATTATGTTAAGGAGCGCTTGAACTACAAGATTTCTCTCGTTTAACTGGGCTGTAATCTTCGACTGCTGTATAATGTGATCGTCTGTCGTTTTCTTTCCGGCATAATTTTGATGCGAATTGCAATTACTGGGCTCCATTTCACTTCTGTGTCTGTCAGGTTAGAAACGGTGAGTGATTTCCAATTAAGTCTCGTGCTCTTTTCTGCAAAGATTTCGCATCCTATTATCACGTCCACATTCAAATCTTTCACTATTAACGCCGAAATTACTATTAGCTGCCCTTCTATATTTAATAGCAAGAATATCTGTCTATTGCACCTCCTTTCTTTCGCTGCGAAAGCGGGCATTAAATGAGATATCATTTTAAATTATAAGGTCCTCACTTTGGTAACATCATACTTTAAGAATTTTTCGAAATTCTTCTCTTGAAGGGCAAAAGTCTCATTATTTCTCAATCTTGTTTTTTTTATTTATTTTTTTTATCTTGAGCCATTTATCTCCCTTGATACGTAACCTTAATAGATAAATGAGGAATAATTTTAAAATTTATGGTCACTGCTTTGGTAAAATCATATTTCCAGAAAAGAATTTTTCTGAATTCGACCTTTAAACGGCAAAGATATTACCTATCAACATCACAAGTTTGAGACGGTTCAGAGGCAATCCGCCTGGCTGCGTCGATAACGATTGCTCTAAGTACCGCTAGATAGCAGTAACAGCTATCACAGAGACATGGATATACTATGTGGGTATTGTTCATCTTAGTTGTATTCGGTCTGTGACACGTCAGCATCCGGAAGGCATAGCTTCAGGTGTTTAGGTCAAATTAGAGACCTGTACGATAGCATACATCAGGTGAAATCAAAGAGATATTGTTACAGATGATTAGGTTCTTCCTCCAACCAACTACAAATCAGTAACCTCACTAAGCATTGTACTTTATTTGCGAAATTTTCGCACGGATCAGTGCTTCGCTATATAAAAATTTCATTTGCGAAATTTTCGCGCGAGTTATTTAGCTTCAAATCGCGAATATTAGGGAAAATAGAAGAATCAGGTTATCATTAAAGCCATCAAACACAGAAAAGTGAAATTCTAAACACTTGCAAAAGACAATCAATAACAAATGATACATAAATAAAACATAAAAAAAAATTCGGTTGCAAAAATTACAATTTCAAAAAATACATTTTCACAACATATTTATTATAAGAGTAATAAAATTCTAAATCGATTAATACATTTGAATTTGTCTCAAGAAAAAGGTGTATAATATTACTGTATTTCTTAAAATTATTCATTTAGTCATTTTGCCAAGCCATGAATTACAAACTTGTCACCATATTTTTCCCGCAAGCTTTAGAATGCTATATATCTCTGTAAAATTTGAAAGAATTTTGGAATAAGTTGTTTGAGAAATGAATGAAAAAACTTTTCTAAAACCCGCTATTCTTAATTTCGCCGAAACAGATTTTAAAAATTTTATGTCGTAATCGGTTAGGGTTAGTAAGAACTAAAGTAATGTATACTTACAAATTTCTAAGCTGAAGGTTTCAGACGGTTTAAGGGTTGACAGGCGGACACGTCAGAATCCTAAGCGTTCGTCTCTTCATTCAGTAAGTACAAGAAACTTAGAAGGGTGCTGTTACATCAAGACAATGCTGCCTGCCACAAGTCTCTGACTACCATGACAGCTATTAGGTTTTAATTGGCTCCATAACCTTCTGTTCACATGATCTAGCCCCATGAGACTTCAACTCGTTTCAAAACCTTAAAGCGTTTCTGTCTGGCAGCCTTCTACCACAGATGATGATGACGTCGTATGTACAGACACCTCATTTTTTGACTCCATTGAGAAATCTTTTTGTCACGATGGCTAAAAATGATTGGAACGTTGTTGAGAGACACATATGGAGCTAAGAGGAGACTGTTGAAAAACGGACCATCATTTTAAAAAAAATTCATTTGCTTAATTGATGGGCCCCTCTCTTTTGGTACGTATCTCGTAATTTACTATACCCTTTGAGACTTTAGTGCAGTAGCAGCTGCTTCACAGTGTAGGTTGACGATAATTGAAGTCGCTAGAATTGATTCCAGCAAGCACTGCAGTCCTGATGACATCTCGCTTAGCTGAGTGTTGGTCATACTTTTAAGATAACAGTCCACGATAAACAGCCAATAAGAGATCAAATGAACAAGACATCACCTAACTAACCCCAGGTTATAAAACTGACATTTGTTTCTTGCACGCACTTGTTTTAAGGTTTTGAATGTTAAAGATGGAAAATTGAATGAAACAACGTCCATAAACAATTCAAAATCCAAATGCTGGAAGCGAATGTACGCGTACAGCGTTCGCTTTCAAGTTTTGTGTTCGATGCGTCTAATTGTTGACACTATTGTAATACATTAGACATATGTCTAAATGCATAATCTTTCTCGGTGTTATGTCCACGATTCCCTTTTGCCATTTACGTTCGTCATCGTTCACTTCTTCACCTGATTTAAGTGATTAGCGTCTACATGGACCGATTAAATATTAATGACATTCTGAATCAACGCAGTATATGTAAATGCTCGATACTGTGTTAGAGCAAATACTTTACGCGTAGAACAGGTGGGAATATTTACACCGTATCCACGACTATTCATCAAACACTGCGAAATTGTTACAGCTACTTTGGTGAGCCTTAGAAGGGTGAGTGGTCTTGTGGTAGAGTGGATACCATAACATGCGCAAATATTACTCACAACATTGTCCAGCGTTCTACTAGGTTTTGGTATTCAAGTGAGTGGCTGAATCCACAGGGCCACAGTTCGAGTAGCAACCCAGACTTGAACTCCTCCTTATCTTTAAAGTATTTTTATGATACTAAGGAAAAGGAAACGACTTAAGGCGATATAAATAACAAATGATACGGAAAATAACCCATCACTCATAAAAGTTAGAAGCTGGAGGGTTGCGAAGAATACACAAAACACGGGGCAAACACAATTCTACAATATTACGGCTTAAAACCTTATTCATGCGGAAAGGAGTGGGCCATTTGGCAGGGAGGTGTGAGCAACATCTATTTGCGTCTGTTAAAGCTTGTTGAGAGGAACCGTGGTATGGATCACGCTTGTAACTGTAGCTCTCCTTTGAAAAATGGATCATCTGGTACGGATAAGCGATTACGGAGGAGGCGGATTTTGCGGAAACAGAAACTCTGTTAGCAGGACGTCGGAACAACATATATAGGTATCAAGACACGCATACTTATCATGTATGTAAATTTGCAGTCATACAAAAGCAATTAATTTCTCAAAATTTCGTACTTCAAGGTAGCTTGTCGTATTTAAAATCCAATGACATTAAATTTTTTCCGAACATTTGAATCCCTTTGCATATAGAATTCAATGCCTGTTTGATGTAATTATCCTATACCATATTATAATCCAACAGACAGAAGAAAGAACAACGCTGACGAAATAAGAAACGCAATTTTACGATCAAAGTTTGTTAAAACAAGAACGAGTGTTTTGCTTTCACAGTTTCTAAAATGCATATATTAAGAATACAGATCAATGCATATAATGAAATAGTACCCGGGAAAAAGTCTGTACATTTGAGATAGTTTCTAAAAAAATTAGTTGGGGTACTATTAACAAGTTAAAGATATACAATCATCTTTTCTTAAATTTTTGTCTGTTGGATTGAATAGGGTTCACGCAAGAACTGATGGTCGTATTTGACGGGGTTTTATTTAATGTACGGTCCATTGTAGTGCTGGTAAAGGAGAGTATTTTTCATTTTGATGTGATGTCAGAAAGCTGAGAAATTAAGTAATTAGTTATTGTGGTATTTTCATTTGGAGGTGAAGTCGTTAAGCTGATAACCGCAAAATCTACTGGTTGGGTTTTGATCAAAGTATAGTCCCTGATCCCGTGGGTAAAATATGATTTGTTTAATTCTGTTGTGAAGTTAAAAGTGGAGAAATTTAAAAAATGTTCCTAAATTAGTATTCATTAAAAGGTAGCTTACTTGTCGTAGTCGAAATACTGTACTTATCGTGAGTTCAGCGTATGGTCGGCATCATATTACTCACAGTATATCATTATAATTCTTTTTGTCCAACATGGATATGTGGTAACTGTGACATGTTCGATATGAGAGAGAAGTCCGTATACGTATCAGCGGCCCACTTGAAGGAAGTTAGTTGCAAACAAGAGCTAGCTGATTATAAAATACGAATTTCGAAAAATTTGTTTCAAAACATTACCTTTAAACTCTGAAATAATGCGCAAGAAAAATGTTAAATAGTCTTACACAAATTCAGAATAATTAAATGAGTTAATATACAACAGAATAGCAACACGGCTCTAGATAAAAACATATCTAGAAGAGCAGCAGTTCTGGTGTAGCGATTAGCGTGTAATCAGCAGCTCCAGTAAAATAACGACAAGTTCGTTATGTGTGTAGTGGTGGAAAAAAGTTTTTAAAGTATTAAATATGTGACGTTTAACATTCACGATAGGAGAAATACTATTTATTACTCAAAAAGTACTTCATTACTCATGCTTACCTTTCAGACAGAAACTCAATCAGGAATCACAATCAGACAGTTCTACATAAAGAACAAAAAGTAGAAGGAATCATTATACAGAAATTTGTTGCTGACCCTGATAGAGTTTAATTTCGCATCAACCATACATATTGGTTGCTGTGATGTTTCCACATTCAAAATAATCATTACAAAAATGAAACGGAGGGGTCTGTGAGACATCTTCACAGTATTTTTTATCGAAAGAAGTTATTTAAAGTGTAACTAATTAGATTTATTAGCTATGAAGGTCAATAGTCTTAAAAGGAAAACGGCATATATGCATTAATTTCCGAAAATGATCCGTGCATCTTACTTATCGACGAGTTTCTCGTTAAAGTTCTATGTGGTCACATGGAGGGTGTTTGTCTGTATAGGTACGTAGATAGCAACAACAGTGAATGGAAATGCAAGCTCATTCTGTTAGCTCATTCTGCTCCTGATTAAATGACATTTTTCTCTATTTTATTATTGACTGTTGCCTGCAACTTCGTTCGCGTGTAGTGCTAATGTGTATTCCGTTTTTCTAAACCAACATGGTTCAAAATTACATGACCAACGGTCGCTGTGGCTCACTGGCCATAAATTCATTTAGCATGAAAGATCAACAATCTACAATCTGAAACTTCATTCCTCCAAATAATATGTCACTCGTACACTGAAATCAAAATGAACATTTCAACTGCGAAACATAACTAAAATTGATTCTGATTTGTGGATACTTTTATTTTAATTCCCTATCTTTCCGACGTCACATTAAATTAAAACATCATTCTACTCACTGGGCCACACGGAATACATTATCAAAACCTCGCCAAAATTCGACCAACAAATCTTTGCCTGAATCACGTTAAAAGAAACAATAGCTTACATTTATCAGCTTTACGGTATCACTTCAAAATGAAAACATCCCATTTTACCCGCGGGACCACAGGCTGTACATTAATCGAAATTCCATCAAAATCCCTCCAGTAGTTTTGCATGAGTCTTGTTCGACGAACAATTAACTTTATCAGGCTTACGGTGTCACATTAAAATAGTCTGTTTTACGCCCGGTACCGCGGGCTATAGATTAATCAAAATCCAGAAGTTCTTACGTGAATCGTATTCAACAAAAAATTATCTTAAATTCCTCAGTTTCTCAACGAAGCATCAAAATAAAACATTCCCTATTTTGCTCGCGAGATCGCCGGTCGAAACGCTATCAAAAGTCGACCAGCAGTTTTTACATGAAAAATTGATAGCGATTTACAAATTTACTTCGTAGCCCAGGCATTTTAGGTAAGAACCTCAAAAGAAATAACGTAGAGCTGAAATTTGGCACAAAAATTCCTTAGTACCTAAGAAACAAATCCTGAAAAGTTCCCACCTCTGGAGTGTCCGCGTCATAGTTTTTTTAGGTCATTAGGACTTAAAAAGGGCCTGAGTGCCAAATCAGTGTAAACTGGAAGTAACATTTAAATTGTCAATCATAGTAACAGTTTATTGCACCATAGATAATTGGAAGAGGCTAACCACTACTTAAAAGTGTAGTATCGAACATAATTATTGCATAAAACATTGATAGCGATTTACAAATTTCCTTCGTAGCCCAGGCATTTTAGGTAAGTACACTCACATTTTATCATAAAGGCGGTACGAAACATGAACTATTTTTTTTTAAAATAATAAAATAAATAAATAAATAAAAAATAAAAACATTTCGTAGCTGAAAATCTTCCAAATTTACCGTGTTAAGTTGTAGTACACAATTTCAATCTTAAAATGGTATATAGTTTGTCTGTCTGTGACAAATGGCTGTCGAGATATGCGTAGAAACAACTACAAATCAATCAGCGCTGGGCCGAGAGGCCTAGGCATTACAAGTATGAACCTCAGAAAAAAATAATGTAAAGTTAAAAATTGGCACATGTTATTTAGTACATAAGAAAAAAAATCCTGAAAAGTCTCCGTCTCTGAGGTAGCCGCATCATAGTTTTCTTTCAGGTCAAAAGTGAATAAGTAGGACTTAAGTGCTATAATCAGTATGAACGTCTTGTAGTACTTAAATTATCAGTCATAGTATCATTTAATTGCATTCTAAGCAATTTGGAGAGGCTAAGCATCGAATGAATGTGTACTTTTTCGCGTAATTTTTGTATAAAAGTAAAACCAAACTCACACTTTATCATGAAGTAGGTACGAAATATGACTTATTTTATAATTAACCCAGGTTTGCTGTAAATTGTCAAAGTAATCGTTTCAAGACCTATTATCAAAATTGTAGAATGCATTTTCAGCGTTAAAATGGTAAATCTTTCATGTTTGTTTTTAATGATAAACGGTTGGCGAGATACGTATCGAAACATACACAAACAGTGCGCAGAACTCAGCTTAAAGCGCCGTTCCACTCTTCTTCCTGCATCATTCTACCCGATTGGAAGAGTGCTACCGAGCGTGGTGGTGTAACGGTTAGCGTTCTGGCCTCGCATTCGGGAGGACGGTGTATCCAGATTTGGGTTTTCCATGGTTTCCCCAAATCACTACAGCTGAATGCCGCAGTGCTTCCTTAAAAAGGCCATGGCCGAATTCCTTCCCATCCCTCTAAAGACCTCGCTGTTAAGAGACGTTAAGCAGCTAAAAAAAAAGGAAGAGTACTCAGAGATTTTGTGCTCTTGGAATCATATATGAACTGGCAGAAATAAACCTAGGAAATGACGAAACGATTTTCAGAACTATAAATTAGTGTGCAAATTCATGATACAATAAACTTTTTTTTAATTACTGAACTCGTTGAACGAAATTTAATGTTCAGCTTCATCACCGTCCTCATCATCTGAACCACTATACATGACATTAACACACGCAGATCCTTTGCAATATCCACACATTACCGAACACTCCAGCCCGGAACACACCTATTCAAACTGATTTTTGCAAATGCTCTTGAAATTGAAGGACCTAAAGTTAAGGAGATGATTCGGGGTATTTGGGAGTCAGGTAATCACTGGCACTAGGACTAACCTTTTAATTCTGTGTCTTGCTTCACGGAATTTTTTCCTTAATGTGATTCACCTAGTGATAGGTGCAGTGAGGAATAATTGTAATTGTCGACAAATGCTATCTCCTAAGCGCTGTGGTGTGGCTCAAGCCAATAACTTTCGGTCAGCTGTGCGAATTATATGGATCTTTCGTGGTTAAAAAGTCGTATTATTGGTTATTATGATTTTCTATGGATACGAAGACATGACAACGAAAGGGGAGAAGCGTCTTCGACGAGCCGGAAGAAAAATTTCTGCCAACGTTTTCGCTCACCAAAACACGGTGGTCACTCAGATCAAGCAAATTTTTTTTTTTTTTTTAAAAAAAAAGGTCGCAACAAAAATCAACATGTCGAATTACTTGTGAAAAAATCCAGACTGTGGGTCATCCCAGCCATTCAGTGCAAAGTGCGAAGGATGTTAGCATTGTAACATTTGCAGGGTCAAGAGGTATCGGTCATCGAAAAAGACACGAATGTTCTGATAATACTGGTAGCAAGAGCTAGTGAAGGCAGTCGGATAAACGTCGTTCACTCTACCACAGCAAAACCACCGTAGGGTTTTCAACGAGCCTAAAGTCTGCAAATCCATCGCAGACATGAAAAACGCTGCACTCTTTTGTTATGCATTGAATGCGGTGATAGTGCGAGCGTCCGACAAGGCCGAAAGCCATTAAAATAAATAAAAAAAATACTGCGAGCGTCCTTTCGGCAAAGGAAAAACACAACGTTGGATGTTTTTGATGGGTTCTTCAGCATTGCGTAACAACTTCGTACATCCTAACTCACACAAAGAAGTTATAATATCCGCAGGAGAGAAGTTTGCCGTTATCATCTACGAAATATTAACTGGATGAACATCGGGTAGTAAAAAACGGTCGGAAGATTGCAACCCAACCAGACACTGGATCATTCCAACTTGCATCCCTGTCACCAACATCTTCAGCATGGGAACAGGAATCTCTGCGAGTATACTTACAAGTTCCTTAGACCACAAGGATTGGAGCTGGAAAATTCAAAATGGAGCCCTAGTGCTTTTTCTTTTTAGTTTAGCACTAAAATCTGCTTAAAATGCCTATTACATCAAAATGAAACATTCTATTTTACAGCGATAGAAAAGTTGTTGAATTAATGGAATCTTGCAACTGAATTTTAACACTTTTCAGATGTCCAAATTGTTTGTAACTTTGCACATGTATTGAGAACCGATAACAATATAATAATTTCATACCTGTGTCCTGATATTCTCATTACCTTGGAAGTAACTATTGAAGAGTGTCTGACCATAATAAAATCTTGTAATTGAATTTTAACCCAATTCCAGATGTCCAAATTGTTCGAAATTTTGCACATGTTGTGAGAAGCGGTGACAATATAATAATTTCCTGATATTCTCATTACTTACACAGTAACAATAGGAAAGCGGTCGAAAGCAATGAAATATTTCATTGTTCACCCACCTCCTGACGTCAGAATTGTTTGAAATTTTTCTCATGTGTTAAGATCAGTGACAATACAATAATTTTTTATCTATGTCTCGAAATTCCCATTATGGACTAAAAAGTTAAAAATAAAATTATAGTTTAAAAAACTAAAACACACGCTTTTGTAGAAATGTGAACTAAAAGGTTAAAAATAATCTTTAAATATAAAAATTTTGTTCAACAGCGCTAGAATGTCTCACAATTCAGCATAACTTTTTGTATCAGCTTAAAATAAGAATGAAATCACTGATTGAAACCTTAACATTAATGTAGCCGGTCTCGGTAGCGTAGGGGCTAGAGTGTTCCACGTGGCGATGGTCGCCGGTTCGAGTCCGGCCGAGGGCATAGGTGTTTAGGCTAAGTTTGTGTTGTGTGTGTCCTGTGTTGGCCTACAAATTGAGCGTTCACATTAAAAGTTGAAAAGATTCATTGACATTGACCAGTGCTGGTTGAATGGCTACAGGCCGATTGCCAAATACATTTTTTTTAAAAAAACTTTAATGTAAAAAAAGCATGGGGGCTCTCTACTTGTACATAATGACGCTAAATTTACAAACAGCTAGTGATAAAAACTTTAAGATTACTGATATCTACATCTACATATATATTCTGCAATTCACAAAACTGTGGGTGACAAAGGGTGCTCAGCACCAAACCTAATCTCTTTGTTGTGCATTCCAATCCCTAATGGTACGAGGGAAAAAAGAATTCATATAAGAATCAGTGCGGCACCTTATTTTCCTAATTTTTAACTTTCCTGTCATTCCGACCCGAATAGGTTAGTGGACGAAATATTTCACTACACTTGTAAGTGAAAGTGGGAGTACGCATGTTTACCAATAAGTTTATACGAAACGTGCGTCGTCTATCTACCAGAGACTCCCAGCCTAGTCTACTAATCAGTTCTGTAACGTTTTCATAAGGACTGCAGTAAGCGGTCACGAATCGAGCGGCTCTTCTCTGTACTTTCTCTATACTCTCAATCAACCCCTTACGAAACGGATCCCAGATGGCACAACAGTAGTCCCAATGTGGACGCACAAGAGATTTATACGCTATCTCGTTTGTTTGTTCACTACAATTTTTCAAGATTTGACCTAGGAACCGCAGCCTAGAATTAGCTCTACCTACTAACGTATTAATATGTAAGTCCCATTGTTCCTTTGTACTGTTACTCCCAAATATTTCATAGAATCGACCATATCAATAACTGAACTGTTTACCTCTTATTTCTGAACAGTTGGATTCTTTTTGTTAGTTATACTCATTGCCTTACACTTTTTACAATTTAGTGTGAGTTGCCACTCAGCGCACCATGCCAAAATAACATCCTGACCACGCTGAATTTCTAAGCAATCGGCTAAATTCCTTACTTCCCTATAAATAACCGTCATCATCAGCAAAAAATCTAAAAATATCTAACACCCAATACTTCAATGACTTTTTTAAAGATTAGTTTTAACCTTTTAGTTCACATTGATACAAAAGCGTGTATTTTAGTTTTTTAAACTATACTTTTATTTATTCGTGTACCTAGTAAGCTGACTGTTCTTGGAATTTATCCTTATTCCATGCAGACCTATACACTTAGATATTCTGTCCAGGTTATGCTGCAACTGTTCATAGTCTTCTCCGGTTTCGATACTATTATATACCATTAAGTCATCTGTATAAAACATAACTTCTGGCTGTAAAGCATTAATATGATCACACATTAGTGTAACAAATAGCAATGGTATCAATACACTACTCTGTGGCTCTTCGCTTTCACCTCTTTTGATACCACATTTCCTACCCAACGCTGTATTTTCTACCTATTAAGAACTATTAACTTGAGCCGTGCTCGGCTCTTGTTGTTTCTTTGCCTTCTCTTCTCTTCCGCTCGCGATTGTTTCCTCTTTCGTGTTCCCCGCTAGAGAGCGCTGGGGCTCCTGGCGATAGCGGGTATATATGTGGGGACACGGAACCGAGCGGGCAGTTAGTCTTGGTCAGTCTGCCAGCCAGTCAGTCAGTCGGAAGCAGAGTGCTTCCCTGTGTTGCCGTGACGCTGGAGGCCCGGTGGGGCGGCGGGGTCCGGGTTGGACCGTGCGGCCAGGGAGGCAGTCAGTCGGTCGGCCCTGAGTGGCCGTGCAGTTGGAGGCACGCGATCGGCATTCCGCTAATGTTTCCCGGAGTGATAGCGTTGCGGGACTAAGGAGGAAGCAGTCAGTGAGGCAGTCAACAGTCGATTGGTTATGCCTGGTATTTCTCGCAGTGGCCATGACTCAGCTTGATGGTTTGACCGGGCCGCCCGTGGGTTATACTTCTGGTGAATTGGTGGGTCCCTCGCGACCGTGCTTCGACCACCTGCAGAGAGGGAACTTCTCCGATACACTCTTCACCGAGAGTGCTGTGCCGAAGCTTCGGGAACACCGTGGCGATCGACCCGGGTGGTACTTTTCGAGCTGAAACCTGCCTTCTCGCCCTAGGAGGGTATTGGAGGTAGTGGCCATCAACTGCAACCACAAGTGTCGCCTTCCGCCTCGTCGTTAGCGGTCTGCCTCAGCCATAAACTGTGTTTGGTCCTACTGGCTGAGAGTTAGATGCTGGTAGATGAGAATGAGCCGGTCTTATTATTTCTATTATTGATCTACATGGAATTGTCGGTGATTACAGGATTATTCATACGTTAATCTACAAGATCGAGGCCGGTGTTATTTGACATTATATTAGTCATTTTCTCTGTAAATTACTGCTACCAGTGAGTCGCTTTCTACCTCGTCGTTAGCGGTCTGGCTCAAATATAAAATTGTATTTGGCTAGTAGATTATTAAGAGCCAGTCTGGTTATTTTCTATAATTTGGTATAAGTAGGATTGTTTGTAATTATAAGGGTTATTCAAGGTATGAGTTGCAAGACCAAGGTTTGGTCCATAATATTATATCATTTTGTGATAAGATTATTCATCATAAAGGAATGCACGAGTATGACAAACAACAACAACAACAAGGCTTGAAACTACTCAATGTAACCATGCTCTGCTACCATTTGAGGTGGTGCTACTACTACTAACAGACAGTAATTATCCACAAGGATAGGGTGGGAAGTGTGTGTGAACATGGTTAGCAGTTCAAGCCTTGTTTAAACATTGGTTTATTACAATTATTAATGATAATGCTGAAACTTACAGAAAATGTTACAACTATAATATCAAATACCACCAATCCTGGTCTTGCAAACGAAGATTTGAATAATGTTGTTATCACAAAATGATATAATATTATGGGCCAAACCTTGGTCTTGCAACTTATACCTTGAATAACCCTTATAATTACAAACAATCCTACTTATACCAAATTATAGAAAATAACCAGACTGGCTCTTAATAATCTACTAGCCAAATTCAATTTTATATTTGAGCCAGACCGCTAATGACGAGGTAGAAAGCGACACACTGGTAGTAGTAATTGACAGAGAAAATGACTAGTATAATGTCAAATAACACCGGTCTCGATCTTGTAGATTAACATATGAATAATCGTGTAATCACCGACAATTCCACGTAGATCAATAACAGAAATAACAAGACCGGCTCGTTCTCATCTACCAGCATCTAACACTCTGCCAGTAGGACCAAACACAATTTATGGCTGAGGAAGACCACTAACGACGAGGCGGAAGGCGACACTTGTGGTTGCAGTTGACGGCCACTACCTCCAATACCCTCCTAGGGCGAGAAGGCAGGTTTCAGCTCGAAAAGTACCACCTGGGTCGATCGCCACGGTGTTCCCGAACCTTCGGCACAGCACTCTCGGTGAAGAGTGTATCGGAGAAATTCCCTCTCTGCAGGTGGTCGAAGCACGGTCGCGAGGGACCCACCAATTCACCAGAAGTATAACCCACGGGCGGCCCGGTCAAACCATCAAGCTGAGTCATGGCCACTGCGAGAAATACCAGGCATAACCAATCGACTGTTGACTGCCTCACTGACTGCTTCCTCCTTAGTCCCGCAACGCTATCACTCCGGGAAACATTAGCGGAATGCCGATCGCGTGCCTCCAACTGCACGGCCACTCAGGGCCGACCGACTGACTGCCTCCCTGGCCGCACGGTCCAACCCGGACCCCGCCGCCCCACCGGGCCTCCAGCGTCACGGCAACACAGGGAAGCACTCTGCTTCCGACTGACTGACTGGCTGGCAGACTGACCAAGACTAACTGCCCGCTCGGTTCCGTGTCCCCACATATATACCCGCTATCGCCAGGAGCCCCAGCACTCTCTAGCGGGGAACACGAAAGAGGAAACAATCGCGAGCGGAAGAGAAGAGAAGGCAAAGATACAACAAGAGCCGAACCGAGCCGAGAAAATGATTTGCTTCGTATGTAACATCTTTTGATGGCTCACTCTGTTATATTCCTTGGAAAAATCTAGTGCTACACTATTAACTTAGCCCTCCTTGCGCAATTCATCCCAAAAATCTTGCATATAGTTCACCCTCTGAGATTCACATCAATATCTTTTCTTAAAACCAAGTTGCTGATTCGGAAAAACCTGTTTTTCTATTGGTAGCTTCTCTTTTATTAACCGGTACTGCTATTTCACATTTCTAGTCATCAGGTAAACAGCATGTCTTCAAACACAATGTAAATAACATTTCAATGTAAGATACAATGTCGTAACCTGCTAACATTAATACATTTGTAGTAATATTATTTACACCAGACCGTTTATATTTCTTAATAATTTTCTCAGTCTCTGTTTCATGTTTTGTAGTATGTGAAGAAGTTCCTCCTCCGATTTACTCCCTATCATCCCAGGATTTTACACCCCACTGGTCTCTGCCTATATCAGATTCTCAGCAACCTCTTCATCCTTCCTTGTATGAATACCTTTCCTTCCCCTTACTTTTCTAACATACCGTCAGAAATTTCCAGATGTATCATTCAGTGGTTCCTCTGGTGCCATGATATTATTCATAAACCAAAGTTTGTAGCATTTCAGAAAACGGATGACATCTGCTCTTATTTTTAGATTTCAAGATAATGATCGTTCAACATCGGGAAAAACGCAGAATTCGTCATTAATAAAAGAAATAATTTTGAAGCTGTCACGGTTTATCTTTGTGCTATGAGTGTTTTCACTGCACCGTTTTTGTCGATGAGAAAATCGTAGTTATTTATCTCTTCATTGCGATTGACTCATTGTGTATAAGGCTATGTTAAATTTCAGTTTCATCTTCAAGCCCTCACCGAAACCACTGCCGAGATGCAAGTCACTGTTACCTTGAGTGTAATCGTGGTGACTCATGCCTCAGCGCTAGATTAAATAAGACAGTTCGCTTGCCAGTCCTCAGCAGCAGCAGATCCTCCGCAGCCATGGGCATCGAGAAGTACGCGGGTCGAGTGGCTCTGGTGACGGGAGCAAGCGCTGGCATCGGCGCCGCCATAGCCCAGGCGCTCCAGAAACACGGCCTCACCGTCGTCGGACTGGCCCGCAGGGTCGACAAGGTCAAGGTGAGGACTGTCCTAATATCTAGCCACAGAAATCGCATATTAAATATTAACTGTGCCCGCGACTTCGTCCTCGTAGAATATGAGATCTGTGCTGTTAATTTGTTGATAAACTATCAAAGAAATGTTGGCTAGGTGTAAAAAAAGCAGAGGAGCAGTTTTCTTTTTTTCTATTTCTTAGTTCTCTTTCTTTCATTCTAACTTTAGATTGTGCGTAAATGCGTTTGTAAACATCATTTGTTTCTACTACCCCCCGATTACTTGCGGAAATTTTTTATTTACAGATGACCCGCAAGCACATACATCAGTATCGTTTACAAGTTTTCACTGTAAACATTTGAAGTGATGCTGCCTGGTGCGTATTAGTATGTACGTAGACTACCAAACAAAAACCTAATTGTATATCAATCTCTATTTATTACGATTTGAACTATTTAATAACAACACCTTGTAATATAGAAAAATCTGTTATCTGTTGACAAATAAATGAGCTAGTTCCGCATATGTGTGCGAGTAAATAAACTACACGACTTATCCAATAAGTGATTACGCTTTGTCCTGGCATTCGGAATGACGTGACTTCAAATCCCGTCTGGCCATCCTGATTTCGGTTTTCCGTGGTTTCTCGAAATCACTCCAGGCGGATGTCGGAATTGTTCCCTTAAAAGGTCAAGGCCGAAATCCTTCCATTCCTTGTCCCAAATCACTACCATATTGGCCGAGAAGTGTCCCTGTGACCTTACTGCAGCCCGCCTACTTGGCTAACCCGGAGAAATGAAACGTATGTAAAAAAAAAAATTAATAAATGTTTTTAATTCTTTCAGTTTAATTTCATCATTTATTTTTTGCCCTCTAGAATTATTATATGATTACATCTTCTGAGACATTTACTTTTCTGCATTCCGATTTTTCCTCCGTTAATTTTAAACTGTACCAGACACATTTTAAATTCATCCACTCATCTAGGTATACGGGGAGAAGTTATGGACAAATGCTAGTAAGTCAAATTACTTTTGGCTGTGTGTTGGTAAAGCTTCAGAGATAAAAATGTCTGATGCATGTATGTATATCAGGACCGGATAAAAATAGCGCGGGGCCCGTAAAACAAAAAAAACAAAAAAACAAAAAAACAAAAAAACAAAAAAAAAACAATTAACACCTCCTGCTACGTGGCTAATCCGGAGCTGATGTATATGTAACGAGGTGTTTAATAGAAGAATAAATTCTTCTCTCGTGCCGTTCGGAATTGGAATGTACAGAGTAAAGATTAATTTTGGGACAAAGCACCTTCTTTTATCCACAATTTTGTCAATTGCATAGTATATAGCCCTATGTAGACCCACGATATTCATACGAAAATAGAAGTTTTATGGCATTGATAGTATTGTGAGAAAATTGTTTAGTTCTGATCTGGCATTAGGAAGGAAGTGACCTTGGAACATTTTTAATAACGCTTTGTTTGGTTCGTAGTTGATTATACCGCAGAGTTTCTATTTGGATCCACCAATTCTCTTGATAACTATAAATGATCTTCTTTGTCTTGCAAGTGAAAACTAAAAATTTATTCTTTTTACAGGCAACACAATTATAGGAATTAAAACAAATTTCTCTACTAAACTCTTTAATCGTATTAATAATTGTTTCACAGATTATGACTTTTCCATATAATGTTCGATACAATTCGAAAAATGTGCAGTAATTCAATACATTACACAGATTAAAACCAAACATACAGTCCATTCAAAAGACAAATACTTTAAATTATCTAGGTTTGGATAGTGATCATAAGTTAGAATGGAGGTTTCATGTTTTGACATGCTAAAACGATTGTGCGCAGCCACATTTGCAGTTCGCACCATTTTGGGAAAGGTGACCTTGGGCATGAAGAAACTAGTTTATTTCGTTTATTTTTACGCAATAATCTTCATGGATAATTCAATTAATAGGGTATTATATAAAACCAATTTTATGAAATAAAAAGATAATTCATTATTATTATTATTTGTGATCGTGCTCATTCTAGGGCTGTTGATAAAATATCGATATATCGATATTTTTTAAAAAATATCGATATTTATGAGTGATATTTTTTAGGACGATATATCGATATATCGATATTGAAATCTGGATATCGGAGTCCGATATTTTTTAAAAATAAGTGGTTATTTTCCGTTTTCCTGGTAGAATATTCCAAGTTATTATTGGAGGGAAAACGATTACCTGTGTTGCACATGCAATACATTTTCATAGATAGAATTTTAAGAAACAATGAACGATACGAGCACATGGAGAAGCAGGGTCGCCGTAAGGGGGCGTGCCAGGCAGCATATTATTTAGCGGGCGACCTCCTTTTTTTTTTTAGCTCAACAGCTGCTTCGGGCGGTCGGCGGCGACACTCGGGATGGCGACAATGGGGGCGGCAATCTCACAGTTTTTTGACCCGGTTCGGAAATTTCCTAGATTCACCACTGGCTGTAGTTGGACAGGGGGCGGTATAATCGCTATTACACGCGGGCGCTCAAACAGCTAGCGGCGGGCCTGTGGAGAAGTAAAAAACAAAGGTAAAATAACTCATTCAATATTCATTAGAATTCTTGTTTGGACATTTTGAAAAGTTTTTAAAATTTGTCTTCAATCAATGCAAAAGTATTAGCATTAAGAAACTAATCGTAATGTACCAGGTATGGGTAGGGTTGCCAGATAGCCGGAAAATCCGGGAATGTCCCGGAATTTTGTGTCTGATCTCGTGTTCAGGAATTATGCGTTACTGTCCCGGAATTTCCGTATACTAGTTTTTTTCTCAAACTCAGTTCACCACTGTGGTCATAAGGCCAAGCCAAGTATCCCATGCTTGCAGCGGGTGGATGGAATGTCCCTTAAATCAGAGGAATTGAAACTGACAGGAAAATACTCTTTGAATTTTCTGGGACTTTGAAAATTCTAGATGCAGTTAACATTAACTCCCTTTATACAGAGTTCACATGTCTGAAACGTGTTTTTCAGGTCCTTCCAAAAGACTTTCCAAATGATTTTGAATATTTTAAAAAAATAGTTGGTTTTGTTTTGTCAATTCCAACAAGCAATGACTTTAACGAGACAAGTTTTAGTCCGTTGAATAATTTATGAAATAAGAGTGAAACAGAACGTTCATGGATTCGATCAAAGCTGAACTGCAAACTCAATCAATTTTGAAGACTCTTGCTGAGAAATTTTATCAGTTTTGCAAAGCAGTGACGGAGAAATATTTATGAAAATGGCAAAATCTAGTATTAAATGTTTTAAAAGTAGATGATTAAGATCTATTTGGATTGATGTTGATTTTGATTTAGCAAAAGATAGATGCTAATTTTTTTATTTGTTGATAAAACCTGATGTTGATTTTCTGTCTAATTTTAATTAATGAGCGTAACAGTACTGTTTAGTTTTGGTTTAATATTTTTGAGATTTTGATTAATAATACCCGATGTTGATTTTGTACCAAAGTAAAAAATTCCTTACGAGGTGGTCAATTTTTGTTTTAAGTTTAGTATTTTTCCTTTTGATTCATAATACCTGATGTTGACTTTCTATCATAGTTTAATTAATAAAGTTAAAAGAGGTGCTATATATACGTTAGATAACATATTTACCTAAAATAGAATTTTTTTATTAATTTGCATTTTTGTTCACTCTTTAAACATACCGCTAAAATACTTTTTAGACCCAGAAATGTCCCGGAAATTATAAGCCTGTATCTGGCACTCCACAGTTAAATATTTCGCGTGAATTGGATACGGTTCTTGTTCCATACCAACAGAAGAATTGAGCTCCAAAATTATGTTACAGCCAGTTTTGTTATATCACTTATGAATTTTTTAAGATAAGAAATTGAAAAAAAGAATCTACCACTTTTGGATTGCCTTTACAAAGCGCTATGCTAAAAACTTATTATCATAGATTGGTGCATTTAAAAAACATTAACGCCAAGGGAACTGCCTTGACAGTAGCGGCTCTAGGATTTTTCCAAGCCGGGGAAAAACTGAGATTGCCGCCTCTTCAAACATTGTTGCCAGCCTGACCCGGAGAATCGCCTCCTTGATTGTTGGCCAAACGCATTGATGTCGCCACTTTAACTGTTTGCCAAACGCATTGTTGGACACGATATTATCGCCCAGAGCAAGTACCCCGGTTTGCCCCTACCCCTCGCCCTAAATCCTGCATTCCACCTAGAATCTCAGCTTTAAAAAATTGTATTATGGTAAAGCGTTACCCATTTGCGAAGCAATATCAAAGAAGGGGAAATTTTCAATTAATGTAGGGAGTTCTCCATTCATAGTAGAAGAAACAACGGGAAAAACATGAGTTCATGCTCTTGAAAAGTATGTCCAATGAAGTTTCTGACATGAGTTTTGGTGCAAAATTTTACTTCATTCACCACCTTAGTTTGGAAATTTTTTTTTTGGATCTGAAACTCTTTTAAATACCGGTAACTATGAAGTTCTCTCATCATAATTCTATGCAACATCCAGTTGTCCTAGAAAATGGTAATTTGGTACACATACTTGGTTTCATCCCCATAGTATAAGAAAAGTTCCTGTGTTTTTTTCAATGCCAATCTAAAAGCTGAAACGTCTTAGAGAAAATTTGTAGGTTAATTTCTTTCTTCTTGATGAGGCTATATGCCTTGAATTTCAGTTTTGCACAAAGATCAGGAGCATAAAAAACACAATTAATTTTACTTTGTTACTACATTTAATTTGGAAGTTATTGGTAGTCCTACACAGATGGTAACAGTGCAGACACGGCGAAGCTCGCACAGAACGAATCGGACTCCAGCCCATTGTTTTACATGAGCGTGCGTTGTCGAGGAAAGTATTTTGATATGGAAATTGGATGCAAGCAGGAATATTGATAAATTCGGATACACAATCTATGCTAAGGTGCAAACATTTGGTCCAAAAAAAGTAAGAAGACTCAGAATAAGTTATCAACGTACAAGAAGAAATTAAATTTCACATAAAACAATACTTGTAAAAAAAGTGACTTGGTCATTATGCAAACTCTGATAATAGAACATCAACATAAATAAATGCCTCTACAATGTTGTATTATTGAGCTTTTAAACTCACAAAAGCCAAGATTTCCCTCCATGCTCTTTCTGGATTCACAAGTCTTCGAGTAAATCATAAACATTCTGCCTTTCCTTTTAGTAAAGTAGTAGCATAATGGCTAAATCACAATTTTTAAAAAAAATATTTATCCGTGACGTCATGAAAAACTATTTTTTTTTTTTTTTTTTTTTTTTTTTTTGAGAAAATCAAAACTTGATTCAGAAAAATATCTCACAACTCTTCATCATTAAATAGCCACAAGACTTCGCCCTTTTTTTAAAATGATTTGTTTTTGTAACATTGTTTTTATATAATGGGGTCGATATATCGATATATCGATACTTTTTCTTCGATATATCGAACCCGATATAAATATTTTTTTAAATATCGATATATCGAAAATCCGATATTTTTAAAAATATCAACAGCCTTAGCTCATTCCTCGGTGGCAACTTCGTTACACACCTACTTATAATTCATCAGCATTTTTACCCTAAATTCCTTCTCAGACAAGTAAATTGTTCATTACTTCCTTAGGCAATTTAATCCAGTGTCTCATTCTACCACCTGCGAGTACAAATGTAGACTTTCCTACGCCACCACACCTGAAGTCGATTACAAATTTATTATCGTTGCCCTATCTTCCCATCCATAACCCTCCTATATAGCCCACCCATATTAATCCAGGCCTTATCGCCAGTATACGGCAGTGTATGCCTCATTTTGGTGTTAGTGTGTCAAAAATGAAAATCGTGGCCACAATATAGTTGGAAAAGTAGGGGAATTACGTTATTTGGGAATGATGGAAGAAGCAAGAACAATGTCAGAAGCAGAATACAAATAGTGAAAAGAGTCTTTGTGACCAAGAGAAACTTGACTCAGAAAGAAGTTTCTAAAATGGTTTTCAAACAGTGTACCAAAATCATATTTGTATTTCATCAGGCGTTGGCGCTGAAGGACGCCCCTGGTAAGCTGCACGCGCTGCAGGGTGACGTCAGCAGTGAGGAGAGCATCCTGGTCGCCTTCAAGTGGATCGAGGACAACCTGGGAGGCGTCGACATCATCATCAACAACGCCGGTATCCCCGGAGAAGCCGAACTGACAGGTAGTTATAGTCACTGTGATAGAACTTCAGCCCCTAATTGAAAGAGCGCAGTACCCTCCAATCAGTTGAGCTGGGGTCCTAGGTACAGGCAAATGAGTGGGCAAATTCTTAGCTAAATCAGTGAACTGTATGATTTTACTAATAAAAAATATTGCGATTCATTTCACAAAACTAGGAAATAAAAAATCATAAAATTGCACAGTACTGTGCAAAATAATTTCTGCATTACTCAAGATTAATTTTTAAGTATCGGAAAGCATTTTCTTAAATACCTAGTACTTTAGTTCATAAATTTTCGGTTTATATTACTTTAATGTTTAAACTATATTGTTAACTACATACCTCCATAGTTTATTGACAGTTTCTCACCTACAAATGAAAAATTTCACTCCTCTTTATGCGTGAAAATAAGTATCAACTTAAGGTCATTGTTATTCACTACCGCGTTCTGCTCTGTGATTCTTCTACAAACATCCATCCAGACCTTTCGCCAATGTCTCATATAGATATCCAGCTCTTACTTCATCTACCCCCTGTCTTCTTGTATCTCCCAAAGCAGCTCCTTTATCACATGAGTAACTAATTGTTTATTTTGACCGTTTGATTTTATTATCAAACTAATGACCCATGCGAATATTTCGCGAATACAGTGAACAGTAAGGCTGGAGGTTTGTAATAAGCCGAAAGAAGAACCACCTCATTTGTTTCAATTGTTTATTTGTTTAGTGTAATAGGTACGTAACAAAATTGGAAGCCAGTGACGCAGTTTATTGATAGTTCTGTGATTTGTGCTATTGCTATGTAGCGGCTTAGCTCTCAACTGTCTCATACGCGCGACATTCTCTGTTATTACTTTTGTCCTTTAGGTGTCAAATTCCGAAAAATTTCGTTCTTAATTTGTATTTTTGCCTGAGTGGAGACCTTAATCCTTTAAATGATACCTCATTTATCGATTTAGGTTTGGTGTCAATGGAGATAAATGACTCGTAACGAAAAAACACGTTATATAAATCATGATGCCTTTTCCTCTGAAGGGTCGAAAAATTCCTATTTTAAGATATGTTGTGATCAAAGCAGAGACCTTAATCTTTAATATGATAGCTCATTTACTTATTTCGGCTATGTATTAAGGGAGATAAATGGCTCATGATTAAAAAAAAATACGTTACGGAAATAATGAGAATTTTGCTCTTTAAGGGTGGAATTCCAAAAAATTCCTTTTTTAAAATATGATGTGACCACCACAGAGACCTTAATCATTAAAAAACGATACTTCATTTTTTATTTCGGTTACATATGAAGGGTGACACAAAAATTCGTTATAGAAATATTGATTCTTCTGCCCTTTAAGGGCCGATTTCCGAAAAATTCAATTCTTAAAATATGGTTTGAACGAAGCGGAAACCTTAACTCTAAAATAATACCTCATTCCTAAATTTTGATTTGATATCAAGGGAGATAAATAGCTCGTGACAAAAAAATACGTTATGGAAATATTTATAATTTTGTCTTTTATGTGTCGAATTCCATATTTTTTTTGTTACTTTGGCTTTACACCTCGTCGACGGCCAAGGTCATTACAGGCGAGATGGAACTGGGGACAAGGGGAAGGTATTCGGCCATGGCATTTTTGAAGGAAGCATCTCGGCATTTGCCTGGAGTGATTTGGGGAAACCATGGAAAACCCAAATCTGGATGCCCGGACCGGGATTCGAACCCGCGTTCTCCTGAATACGAGGCCAGAGCGTTAAACGTTCACCCACCACGCTCGGTGTCGAATTCCAAAACAACAGTTTCTTAAAATATGATGTTACCACAGCGGAGATCTTAATCCTTAAAATGATATCTCATTTACCTATATAAATTAGATATCAAGGGAGATAAATGTCTGGTGACACCAAAAAGCGTTACAGAAATATTGATACTGTGGAGATCTTAATCTTTAAAATGATACTTAACGATTTCAGTTAGGTAATCAGGGAGATAAATCGCTCATGACACAAAAACTGCAATTTAGAAATATTGACATTTTTGCCCTTTAAGGGTAGAAAATGAAACAAAAAATCTTTCTTAAAATATGATAGTAGTTAATTGGCTTGCAAACAGCTGTTCTGTGTATATGGACGTGGGCAGTTTTTGTTGTACATTAAAGAATTAGATCAAATGAAAAATTTGGCAGTTTGTAACAAATTAAAGAAGAACTGGAAGTATAAGAAAAAGTAAATAAGTAGTTTTAGGGCGATGGTAAAAGTTACACACAAGATGTGTAACTAAATGTAAATATGTACAGTACATTTTTTTTTTTTAGAATTAAGCCACTTATTAGGATTGTGGAATTTTTGTAATGATTTTGTCTCTTTTTATTTGTGTGATTTATGATTTTGCTATGAATATTTCGAATGGTTTTTTCATTGTACGTGCTGTTCTGTATCAAATTTTTGTAATTATTTTCTGATATGTTTATGATTTTTTATGTTTTATGCTCATTTATTTTTATTTCAATATGTTTGTAATATCTGAGTATTATTTGCGTGTGTGAAGGAATGAATGGAAGGTTCATGATGTGGGCCGAGGTCTTGTTTGCCAATCCTATACCAAATTTTTTTAAGCTTCATACCCTCATTTCTTCTTAAACGAAAAAAGTTCGAGAATTGAAGCGGAAGGAAATGTGACATACATGCCACATGCAACCCGTTATGTAAAATTGCTGATTGCTAGTGTTTTTCTTAAAGTTAATTTTAAATTATCTGTTTTCTTGTATTAATGATTCAAATAGTAATAACGCAGTATTGTTTCTGGAGTTAGAGAATTCATTGTTGTTGCGGCGCAGCAAAGGCTCGCTGGCTAGCTGCCGCATAGTACAGTACACTCTTCACATAGCTACAAAACATTCAGGGCAGTCCGCGGAAGGTTACCGAACAGTACGGACATGGCTTAGGTTGGCAGGGTGCTGAGGCACAAGCCTCTACTTGTATGAGTGGATAGTGTGAAAGTTTGGAAATATATGACTATAGAGTCTTAGTAGTAGAAGAACTTTTGTGAAGATTCATGTTTTGATTTGCTTTGCGCCAAGTTGGTAGCGTAGGGTCTAGAGCACTCGCTCCGCGTGCTGAAGGTCGCCGGTTTGAGTCCCTGTGTGTGTTAATGTGGTGTCCATACATAGAAGCTAAGCTACAATATACTGCAGAACAGATTCACTGGGAGATTAAAAATAACCACATTGAGCTGGCTGTATGGCTTTAGTTGCCGAATGCCATAAAAAGTTTACGCAATAAATGGAGTTAAGTGCACTTTCGTATTATTATTTGTGACAGTAATAGTACCCCGATAAATTTGGTTTATATTTTGACGGTGCGGCCCGGTGTCGGTCTGCTGTCGGGCTGGTCGAAATGGAGAACTGTATAGAAAGAGTTCGGAAATTTCCGGTCCTTTACGACTAAATATTGTTTAAACGTTACTGATTGCTTTAGAAGTGTGTCCTTTCTTTTTTTTTCAGTCTCACTTCAGGTTCATCAGATATTCGTAAAATGTAGTTAGAACCCTTGCATGTTCGCATTAACAAATCAAATCTTTGCCAGTGGTGAAAGTCGATTTTAAGGACTGTAAAAATTGCATCCGAGATCCGGATTTTGAACCGGGGACCTTCCGTACCCAAATCACTCGCCGCAAGAATCTGAATCTAGAAGTAATGGAAAATATGTATTCAATAATATAATAAAGTATATTTGTGTTTTGGCATGGCAAAAATAAATTATAAGTACGTTTATTTTATTACCTATGTTTGAATAATAATTTTTGATTATAACCAGATTTGTCTCTTGTCTCAGAAAGTCACGGCGTACAATTCGGAAATGAAAGTCCCTGGTTTAAATCCCTGTCTCAGCTGTAATTTTTATGGATCGTAAAATTGACATTCACCTCTAGAAAAGCTTTGATTTGTCAATAAAATGCTAGGATGCTCCGTGTTACGAATTTCACGTTAATCTGTAGTTTTCCTTTTCAAATTAGGTGACAACGATAGAGGTGTACTCCGCAGCCGATAAGTAACTCCGTGACTGGAATTTTTAGATCACATGAAATTATTATTATTTTACGGAATCTTTGCGGTCTGCATTAAAATAAAAATGTATAATAATCTTATTCTTTTTTGTTAAAAAATATTGAGTGACTCGAAAAGGAACTTCAACCAAAACAAACACGTTAAATGTGAAGTGAGTGACGCTTGACATTTAATCGTGACTATATAGAATTACACGAAAATCTTTCAATACAGTGTGACGACCATTTGTTAAAACAATTTTGAAATACTATTTTTGTGCATAAGAGATCAAACAATTAGGAGATAACAGGAGTCACACAAAAAAGTTTTTTAACGTACTTTATTACCTTCGTAGATTATAAAGTACAGTACTCTATAATAAAGTACGGGTGGTAGCCGCAGCTACGATACCAAATCACTTTTAAGGTAATTTTTAAAATTAATTCCGTGAAACAGCCAAGTGTATACGTTAAAGGAGACCGAGCAGGAACCCGTCCGTCACACGGCCGTGCTACGGACCAGTGTGGACGCGAGGGGGGCGAGCCGACACACGGCCGAGTGACGGTGCGGTGCGGGCCAGGTGCGGTGCGGTCTAGAGTGGCCCGACCTTAATCCAGAAGCTAAGCTGTGACAGATCAACAACAGTCAAAACCGGAGCGCTACTGACCTGAGGTGATTGGACCGCTGCGCGCTGGTGTGAATGTGCAACAGTCAGGACAATCCAGAAAAACAATTGTAAAAATATGCCAAGTCTCGCGCTCATATAGTGACAAAAAATTATGAGATCTTCGCTTTTATTCACATCACTTTGTGAAAGAGAATGCTTTTTCTCAGTGATATAGATTTTATTTAGAATTAAAAAAATCTGGTGACTTTGCCATTGTGCATGCTATGTTTTAGTAAACATATATAAATACCTTACATGCATTGCTTTATCAAACTTACAAATACATAAAAGCCAAGATTTCCGTAACACTTTTTCGAATTTGACAAGTATATATTATGCCTTCCATTTCAGTAAAAATTATGACATGTATAATCAAGTCATCTTAATTTTTATTTAAATAAACTAACACCGAGAGAAATTATTCTGTAAAAAAAATGAATACTGACTGTTACTCAGTGTAAATATCATAACTTTTTTGTCACTACATGAGCACGAGACTTGGCATATTTTTTAAAAGAATTGTTTTTTCTGGGATGTCATTTCTTTTTGTAAGTTGATCGTTTATTCTGATAGTCACTCAGATGTGATGATTCCATTCGAAAATCGGTGAATAAGAAAATTTTAGAATTGACGACAGGAGTATACGTGAGAGAAAGCATACTGGTCGTCAAGCTACCATCGACTACGTCTTAGCACCGCAATGAAGATCGTCGTATTGTGCACTAATCACATCGTAAAACCCTTTTGCCTCACATTCGGGAGAATGCTGGTTTCGAATTCCCTTCCGGCCATCCAGACTTAGATTTTCTATGGTTTCCCCAAATCACTCCAGGTGAATGTCGGATGCTCCCTTTAAAAGGCTATGGCCGAATTGCCTCTCGTTCCTTGCCCCCAGTCCTTCCCCGCCTCTAATAACCTTTTGGCAGTCATTGGGTACTGCCGACAGAACCGAAAAAATAAAACTATGAATATCACACGCGCAACATGTCATACTTACAGCTACAGATGTACTAAATAATGACTTGGTGACATGGTTTCTATTGGCTGCTCTAACCCGGTAGTGCTACCAGATACAAGGGACTTAACGTGGAATCTGAACCACGGAAGCGTTCTGGCGTGCTTCACATTACGCAGCAAGCTATGCCAGAGGTGAAGGTCGGGTTAATAGTTTGTGAAAATCCCCACTGAGACAAAGATTCGAACCGGGACCTTTCGCTCGCCAATCAGATACCTTAACCACTGAGCCACCAGATCGCAACGGTATATAGTTAACATTACCATGTTGGTAATTCGAACTCATAAGACATTTCCCATTCAAAAATCGCCGAATGCACCTAAAGAAGTTTTCACTTCAAAAACTAAAATTCTAACTTAGTTCACAATCCGAAGGTTGGTATAATCTTCCCGTAGGAGTCGTATCAAGCTATTGTGTCAGAGGCAAGAAGGCTAATTCCTTTCTTCAGGGGCCTGCAGTTTAAATGGAATTAGAACCACGGAACGTACCGGCGTAGCTCATATGCAATTCCTAAAAGTTCCTACTCACTGCTGGATTTGAACCCTCGACCGGAGGAATAACCTTGTAAATGAGCGCCTTAACCGCTGAGCTAACAGACCGCCTTGTTTTGAAATATATGTGTGCTACCTCAATGTCAAAATCGGATAAAAACTGTGTGTTGTATAAAGATTTTCACTCGAAAAGCGTCCAACGCGCATATCATTCGCGCAACAGGTGGCAAGTCGGTGACGTGACGTCACAAACTCATTGATTTACCCCGTCCAAACATCGCGTAACGCGCCTATAGAAGTTTTCTTTTCAAAAGTAAACCCTTTTTATGGCTTTACGCCTCGTGGTCACTAGAAGCGGGCAAGAAACGGGAAGGAATTCGACCATGGAATTTTAAAGGGACCATGCTGGCATTCACCTGGGTATTTAGGAAACAATGGAAAACCCAAATTTGGATGGCTGGACGAAGATCCCAAAAGGAAGGCTAGAGAGTTACCGCTCAACACCACCCCTTGACATCTGCGCCTATCATCCGAGAACAAGTAATGGACTTCCTACCGATATCGCAACAACACAAACGGCTGTGTTTGGAATGGTTTCAAGACCGGGATGCATGGACTGCTGACAAATGACGTGTTCAGCGATCAATCGTTGTTCTGCGCTACCCCGGATTAACATTATTGGCGAGTTTGGTGGCGATCTGTGGAGAGGTCCCATGCCTCCAATGTTTTGTAGAGGCACAGCGGTGTGTTACTCCTGGTTCATGGTGCCATAGGGCATTGGAACCGTAGGGTTAAACTTCAGGCCATGGTTGATAATTATTGAGGGAACTCTGACGGCAGACCGGATTGTCAAAGACATACTACGTCCTCATGCGTTCCTCTCGTTCGTCAGTATCATGGTGCCAGTTTTCAATAGACCAATGCTCGTCCACACACACACGTGTCACTGTGAACTGTCTGCGTGATTCTGAGGTACTCCGTGGCGAGCAATATCCCCAGAACTGCCCCGATAGAACATTTGTTGGACCAGATGGAATGTCAACTCTGTCCTTGTGTCAGTATCCAAGAAATCAAGGGCTAGTTACAACAGTTGTGGGTCAGCTTGCCACAGAAGAAAATTTGACTCGATTTTGTAAACACTGAAGTAACATCACATACCCACGAATTTTCATTTAGTTTTCCCTTCCCTTTTTGGTGCTTCACTTTTTGTCAGGAAGTATCGCAAATTTGTCTCATCTGGTATGTAACCATTAGCCACTCCAGATTCAATCTAAACAACATTTGTAGTTTTGTAATCTCGGAGTATTCACAGATATCTAAAACATTTGCGGTAATGTTATATATAAGAGACAGCAGGGTAGCAGGGAATATTTGAAACAACTAAACAAGGACTTAATAACAGCAAAGAAAGTGGCTAAAGATGGGTTTATGAAGAGTATTGTCAGTGCAGGAGGACCACTGACTAATGCATCTAGAAATTTCTATGGCTATATCAGGAAACTGAGGGAAGGGAGGGTGTAGAGATGCTCATAGATAAGGATGGAGAAGTAGTTACTGAGGATTTGAAAAAGCAGAGATTTTAAGTAACAGGTTTAGTGAGAGTATTAGGGACAATGAATCAGAAACGGAAAGGTCTAATTCGGAGAACGAGCTTAACAATACGATTAGAAATTAAGATACTAAAAAATTTGAAATTCATCCTGAAGAAATCATGAAGGAAATAAGCAAGCTGAAAAAAAGGGGGCTGGTGCAGATAATATTACTACAGATCTTAAAGATAGCTGGATGTGACATTGTACCTTATCTTGAAATATTATTTAAATTGAGTCTGGATACTTGCTGCTTACCACAAGACTGGAAAAGTTCGATAGTAGTACCGGTACATAAAGGAGGGGTGAGAAATAGAGTTGAAAATTACAGGTCAATTAGTTTGACTTCAGTGGTAGGTAAATTAATGGAAAGATTGAAATGCAACCACATCAGAAATGTATGTGAGGAACGTAAGTATTTTTCAAGTAGGCAACATGGGTTCAGGCAAGGATATTCATGCGAATCTCAGTTGGTGGGATATATGCAAGATATTTCAAATGAAATAAACAAGGGAGGCCAAATTGATAGTGTAGCACTAGATCTTTCAAAGGCATTTGACAGAATAAGCCACAAAATGGTAGCAAATAAGGTAAAAACTATTGGAGTGGATGAGAAAGTGATTTGCTGGGTAGAAGAATTTTTAAAAGGTAGAAAACAGAATGTTAGGGTGAGAAATGCGATATCAAAGGAAGTGGAAGTAAAAATGGAAGTGCCGCAGGGTAGCGTATTGGGACCATTGCTATTCATTATTCTAATGAATAATTGTGTTGATTGTTTACTATCTGAAATTAGATTGTTATAGATGACATAATGCTGTATAAAAGGATCAAAACGATAGAGGACTGTAAACAGTTGGCAGGGTGATCTGGACAGGATATCTAGTTGGGTTGGTAAACATGGGATGAAAATAAATGCAAAGAAGAGTCAGCTACGTAATCTTGGTTGTCCGGGTTGAACCGCGTCAATTTGTTGAAACCTAACGTTTCGGCCATCATTTTGTGGCCTTCTTCAGAGTACTGTCACGGCTGGAACTGCTGCCGCCTATATATAGCTCCCGAAGAACGCGCTAGCCGTTTGGAGTGACGTCACTCAAACTACCGCCGCCAGCGTGGCCGGTCCGATGGGGGCCTGCGTCCCGCGTTTTCCTGATCAAGCATGACCATATTTGGTCAAGTTGTAGCCCGCCGTCCGCGTTCATATTATCTGGTCGTTTTTTAATTTCCAATGCTTCTCTGACACGCCGGGGCCACCATCTGCTTTCTTGAACCAATACACTTGTGTCATTGAATAAAATTGCGTGCCCACTGTCAGCAGAGTGTTGCGCTACAGCTGATTTGCTGACGTCATTATTTTTAAGATGTCTCATGTGTTCACACAGCCTTTCCTTGACTGTCCGTCCAGTTTCGCCGATATACACTTGGCCACAGCTACAGGGTATCTGGTATACGCCCGCTGTCTGCAACTTCTCCCTCTTGTCTTTGACTTTTAAAAGCACATCAGAAATCTTCCTAGGCGCTCTGTATATTGGACGGATATTTTTCTTCTTTAAAAGACGGCCGATTTTATCCGTCACCCCGTGGACATAGGGTAATACTGCCGTGGGTCCGTCTGTTCGTCTTCTGGCTTCGGCTTCCGGTGTCGGAACACAGGGTGATGCTCGAGGTGCAAGCCTTGCAGTGGCCTTATTGATGACGTCAAGGCTGTAGCCGTTGGCCAGAAACGTCTCCTTTAAAATTTTCCTTTCAGCGGCTATGCTCGCTTCGTCGCTGACTATGGAAGCACGGACGGTTAATGTTTTTAAAATTCCACGTTTCACTGCTGGATGGTGGTGAGAGGCTGCATGCAAGTAGCGATTCGTGTGCGTGGGCTTGCGGTAAACTCCGTGCCCTAGGGAGCCATCTTCCTTCCGTTTCACTATCACGTCCATAAAAGGAAGTTGTTTGTCCACCTCAACTTCCATGGTGAATTTAATTTTGTCGTGGGCACTATTTAAATGTTGGAAAAAAGCCTGGAGGGATTCTCGCCCGTGAGGCCAGATAACAAATGTGTCGTCCACGTAACGCAACCACAAAGAAGGTTTCAGAATATAATTGTTGACCACTTCAGCCTCAAACGCCTCCATATACACGTCGGCCACAATTGGAGACAGTGGGCAACCCATCGCTGCTCCCTCATTCTGCTGGTAGAAGTCCCTTGGTATTGAAAGAAGGTGGTCCTGAGACAGAATTCAGTCAGTGACGCCCATTCTTCTGGTAGACTGAGATATCCTAGTCGTTCCCTGATGATATTTATGGCTTCATCAATTGGCACGTTTGTGAACAGTGACGTGACGTCGAAGCTAACTAATAAGTCACTGTCTTCCAGGCGTCTGTCCTTGATCCTATTTATAAAATCAGAAGAATTTCGAACTGTAAAAGTAGAGCTAGTCAGATTCTTTAGCTTGTCCGCCAGATATCTTGCCAGCGGATGTGTTGGAGACTGGAATGCGCTCACAATGGGCCGTAAAGGGACCCCATCTTTGTGTATCTTGGGCAGGCAGTACAGTCGTGGTGTCAGGTGATTGGACGTAGTTAATTTTCTTTTGGCCTCTGGTTCGATTGAATGGGCGTCACTGACTGAATTCTGTCTCAGGACCACCTTCTTTCAATACCAAGGGGACTTCTACCAGCAGAATGAGGGAGCAGCGATGGGTTGCCCACTGTCTCCAATTGTGGCCGACGTGTATATGGAGGCGTTTGAGGCTGAAGTGGTCAACAATTATATTCTGAAACCTTCTTTGTGGTTGCGTTACGTGGACGACACATTTATTATCTGGCCTCACGGGCGAGAATCCCTCCAGGCTTTTTTCCAACATTTAAATAGTGCCCACGACAAAATTAAATTCACCATGGAAGTTGAGGTGGACAAACAACTTCCTTTTATGGACGTGATAGTGAAACGGAAGGAAGATGGCTCCCTAGGGCACGGAGTTTACCGCAAGCCCACGCACACGAATCGCTACTTGCATGCAGCCTCTCACCACCATCCAGCAGTGAAACGTGGAATTTTAAAAACATTAACCGTCCGTGCTTCCATAGTCAGCGACGAAGCGAGCATAGCCGCTGAAAGGAAAATTTTAAAGGAGACGTTTCTGGCCAACGGCTACAGCCTTGACGTCATCAATAAGGCCACTGCAAGGCTTGCACCTCGAGCATCACCCTGTGTTCCGACACCGGAAGCCGAAGCCAGAAGACGAACAGACGGACCCACGGCAGTATTACCCTATGTCCACGGGGTGACGGATAAAATCGGCCGTCTTTTAAAGAAGAAAAATATCCGTCCAATATACAGAGCGCCTAGGAAGATTTCTGATGTGCTTTTAAAAGTCAAAGACAAGAGGGAGAAGTTGCAGACAGCGGGCGTATACCAGATACCCTGTAGCTGTGGCCAAGTGTATATCGGCGAAACTGGACGGACAGTCAAGGAAAGGCTGTGTGAACACATGAGACATCTTAAAAATAATGACGTCAGCAAATCAGCTGTAGCGCAACACTCTGCTGACAGTGGGCACGCAATTTTATTCAATGACACAAGTGTATTGGTTCAAGAAAGCAGATGGTGGCCCCGGCGTGTCAGAGAAGCATTGGAAATTAAAAAAACCAGATAATATGAACGCGGACGGCGGGCTACAACTTGACCAAATATGGTCATGCTTGATCAGGAAAACGCGGGACGCAGGCCCCCATCGGACCGGCCACGCTGGCGGCGGTAGTTTGAGTGACGTCACTCCAAACGGCTAGCGCGTTCTTCGGGAGCTATATATAGGCGGCAGCAGTTCCAGCCATGACAGTACTCTGAAGAAGGCCACAAAATGATGGCCGAAACGTTAGGTTTCAACAAATTGACGCGGTTCAACCCGGACAACCAAGATTACATTGACAACGACCGGGGAAGTCTGCGACCCACTTGAAGAGTCAGGTAATTAGATACACAAATAAAAAACAAAAGGTTAATTATGAATATAAGGTGGGGAAAGAATTGCTTGCTGAAAACTTGAAATGTAAATATCTTGGCATTACATTTAATAACAAGCTTATCTGGGCAGGACACATCGGACAGGTGGTAGGAAAAGGTTTCAAAATTCTGCCCTTGTTGCAGAGAGTGATGAGGGGATGCACGAGAGAAGTAAAGGAATTGGGTTACAAAACTTTGGTCAGACCATTGCTCGAATATGGTAGTGTAGTATGGGACCCATAGTTCGAGTATCAAATACAGGAGTTGGAGAGGGTGCAAAGAAGGGCTGCTAGATTTGTTTCTGGAAATTATCGCAGAATGCAATCAGTGACAGATATGATAAATGTGCTGGAATGGGATTCATTGCAAGACAGGAGGAGGATGAGGAGGGTAATGGGAGTGTACAGGGCGTATACTGGCGATGAGACATTGAAAGATATTGCAGTAGGTATGAAAAGTAGTTTATGGAAGGGAAAAGATGACCATGACCACAAGCTGGCACTCGATTTCAGGCACAAGGGTGTGGGAAGATTTTCTTTTTTAGGTAATGGTGTCAGGGATTGGAATGAGTTACCAAGGGGAATGATGAATAACCTACCGAAAACGTTAAAAGAATTTAAAGTTAAAATTTGTATAGGGCAAATGTAGAGAGAAATTGCCACCGGAGCGTGTGCTCCATTGCAATTAAATTAAATTAAAGCTTCTTTGTCGTTTTTGAACTTATCTTGTTTCCTCATAACGTACTCAGAAGTAATCTCTAATTTCCAATTTTGCTCATGGCTACTTATATTGAGAAGCTTGTGCTCTGTTATTTTCTACCCTTTCCCTTGATGACAGTCTCTAACAGCCTTAATATTTCCGCATATTTCATTTTCTCAGTAATATTTTCTCTATCCTTATCCATAATTTTTTGATAACTTCTTTTCATTTTTCTAACATAATCACAGAAATTTCTAATAGCTGTCTTCAATGATCCCCCTCAATGCACAATATAAATCATGAATGATTCGTTAGCTTCCCACTTTGTTGCTTTTTACTACTTTGTCCTCTGCTTCTTTATCACTTTCTTATCCTACCGTATTCTCTTTGTACCGTTAATCTCCTCTCCTAACCATGAAAGTGTTTTATTTTGGAATAAATATTTCATTACCATTCTTATTATCATTTTGAACTGTGCCTACTTCTTCTCCACTTTACAGTTTCCTATCTTCCACTCAATTAACACTTTCCTAGAATATTTTTCGAGTCCTAGAACCCCACAATACAGGTAACTAAAAGTGATCTCTAAAAGCTCAGAAAGAAACTTTTTCCCTTTGTTGGACCAGATCGAATATCAACCCTGTCCTTGTGTCAGTATCCAGGAAATCAAGGGCTAGTTAGGTGTAGGACAATCATATATTTCCGTAAACGTCTAACGCATGTAATAACCATGATAATGCATATTTCGTCTACAAATTCAAGTATTGCCAGAAATATGACAAAAGTAAGCATAATGATGAACAAAGGAATTTTCCACGTTCGCTGTCTCCTTTGTTTCAGTTGTTTTAAATTTATATTACGAAGCAAGACGCACTTGTTTAAATAATGAATATCATAATATGAAAAAAGGTGTTACAGCCAAGTTACACCTACTTTCTTCTAATTTGAAAATATTTCAGTAAGATGGGATAATCTCCAATCAAGAATCGTATCTTGCTGCATGTGTCTAGTATCTCATTTCATCACACATCATGCGGGTTATCATACAATGTGTATACTTGGTACTTGTGTCCAGTCCTTGTTTCAATTACAAATATGATTCACTGTCCGCAGTTGGTCCCTCCTCTGTCTGGAAGGAATGCCTGGACGTGACCGTGCTGGGCCTCAGCACCTGCACCAAGGAGGCCATCCAGAGAATGACAAAGAGGGGAGTCGACGACGGCTTCATCATACACATCAACAGGTGGTTCACGCAGCTCGTTCAATTAAGCTTAGTATACAGTACATATAGCACCTCCCTTAATAGTAACATCTACCTAATAAGATGTATAACTAACATGCATTTAAATTACTCTCAGTTCCGTGCATTAGTGTGAGAACGGAAATTTGACACGAGTAACTCTTAGGTGACACTATATTCGCACAGTTGCAGATGACATAATTGCATAATGCATATTCGTAATCGATTTGAATGTCAAAAGTCTTCAACAGTTTTAATATATAGCTGACTCTGAAAACCGTAATTTACTCAAATCTAATATTTTTTTGAACTTGCATACAATACCAGATCAAAATCATCAGATGTCTCTTGCATAAAGTTAAATTATCATGCTATGGAAGACATTGACTTTGGCTACAAAAGTACCTGCGGCAGTCATCGAAGGAACCACGACAGTTGTGAACTATGAGAAAATTATTGCGGACAGTCTGTATCCTTTCATTCTCCATGACTTTCATGACGGCGATGGCATCTTCCAGGAGGATAACTGTTATTGGCCAGAATTGTGCTACAGTGATGTGAAAAACTTGATAGTTAACTCACGTTGATGTCTTGGCGAGCAAATTCGACTGATATCAACCCGGTAGAATACTTCTGGGACGCTATAGGACATCAGAACTGCACCCACAAACCACCGTCGTGTAATTTAAGAGAATTGCGTGACCTATGCGTAAACATATGGTACCAGATACATCCGGAAATATACGTTGCTAAGCCATTGGGCATAATTTTTTATATAGTCACTATATGAGACAAATCAACCATTTATAAATGTCATTGATTTTCAGTTATCTTCCATTATTAGGTATGGAGAATCCAACAAAAGCCTACACAACGGCATACGAATTACCCAAATTAAAATTTAGCACTTAACTGTGGGTATGTTTTTAATTAATTGTCGTTAATAATTAATTTTACAGATATTTTTAAGCAAAACATTATTAAAAATCCATGGGATTCATCAGTTTTGATATTCACTGGAAATTGAGAACGAAAAAAAGGACTTTTGGCGTATAAAACAGCTTCCACACTTTTATATCAATTTTGTCATTAAGTGTCCTTGAGGGTTAGCTGAAGTTGTTCTCGCATTTGGTTGTAGCGCTCTTGGCCACAGGGACACGATTACATCCGGACGAGCAATGTACGTTGCAAGCAAGTATGCTGTCAGGGACCTCCTAGAAGTACTCAGGAAAGACCTCACTGCCAAGAAGAGCAAAATTAGAGTCGGGGTAAGTAGAATTATCAAGATGTTCTTTTTACTTTCATATTCAAAATGTGTTATGTCAGTCTGTTCCATTACCTTTGTTTAGATAAGCTCTATATTTTCTACTATCAATCAGAACACTTTAATTTGTATAATTCTATCTCGGCTTGTGTTATAATTCACCGTTTACATTTAAACTAAACAACAATCAAATTTATATGTTGATTCGTATGTGTTCCTGGATTTCAGATATTTATTGTGTACCGGCTATGATAGCCAACTGCAAAAAAAAATCGCATTTATAGGTACATAATCGTTACATCTATAGACCTAGATTTTCTTCAAGTTTCTGATCAACCTTAGGTAGTGTAGGTTTGGGGGAGCATGGCCAAATTCAAGGTCAGAGGTTCTATTGTTCTAATTGCATACATTGTATCATTCTATTGTTCTCCTCCCCTTCTATTGCTCTTTTGCCAGGCCACTTGACTAACCTGAGTTTCACCCCTCATTTTTACACCTATTGTTCTCTCCCCCTACTATTGCTCTTTTGTCAGGCCACTTGAGTAACCTCAGTTTCACCTCTCATTTTCACACCTATTGTTCTCCTCCCCTACTATTGCTCTTTTCCCAGGCTACTTGTTTGAACACCTGCCTTCACCACCCTAACACCAGCTGCCCATTCTATTGCTTTTTTGCCAGGCCACTTGAGTAACCTCAGTTTCATCCCTCATTTTCACACCTATTACTCATTTGCCAGACCACTTGTTTGAACACCTGCCTTTTCCCCTAACCCCTCCCCTTCACTAAACTCAGTTTCACATGCCTTCACCACCCTAGCACCAGCTGCCGATTCTATTGCTCTTTTGCCAGGCCACTGCGTTGACCACAGGTTCTCCCTAACCCCAGTTTCATCTCCCTCTTTGGGTGCACCCATGCGTCACAAATCTGATCACTTAACCTATCATTCACCATCACACAAGGTATATAGCGAAAGCAGCAGAAAGAAAAAAAAATCGCTGCTTGACGGATTCCATTCCTCATTCGACTCTATATATGGACGGAAATAAAATATACTCTATATTGAGCGCTTAATAAAATACGATTTAAACCAAATTCCGATCATGATTCTTTCTTTAGTTATGAATTAATGTCTTTAAACGCGCCACGAAACACGTCTCTGAATTTTTTATCGTTGGTTCCACATCGTCATATCTGAATGTTCATTTCACGTAGTATTAAGCATTTAACTTCTACCCCAATCATACTAGGTACGGAAATGAAATTTATATCGCGTTGATTCTAAAAAAATAAGCTTTCCAATTAAACTATAATATTTTTTTAAAAAAACTGGTACTCTGGCAGATGATGAGAAATTTTTTTCGTTTGACCCACGCTTTGTCTTGGGTGAAGTTTCTATAGCCTATTTTATGGGGAGTCTCTTAACGTTTCTGCGGGGCGTTTTAATATTCAGTCTTCATAGCAAATTATACGAGTATCAATACTCTCGGCCCTTCACACTAATGCTCACAGCTTCAATTGAAATTCCAGCAGCCTCCTATTCATGAATAAAAACCTGCTTCATGCGAGCGAGTATTCATACATATTTTGTGGGGATCATTAAGGCACAATAGCAATCAGGTTAGTATGGATATCAGTCGAAAAATTAATGGTATGGAAAAGCCTTTTTTTTCTGGCTACGCCTCGTTGACGTCGAAATCGTTAGAAGTGGGAAGGGACCGGGGGCAAGAAACTTGAAGAAATTCGGTAGTTACCTTTTGAACAAATCATCGCTGCATTCGCCTGGTGTGATTTTGTGAAACAATGGAAAATTCAGATGTGGGTGCCCGGACGAGGATTCGAAACCGCATCTTCCCGAATGCGAGTACAGCCATCATGTTCTGTAGTATGTAAAAAAGTGTACTGTAACCGCTAACAGGATCTTGATCTCTGGAGTAAGAGAATGGAAGTTTTAATTTGCGGGTAAGAGTTCCAGGAACTGAATCAATGGATGTGATTAACATATTAACCTTCAACAGAGAAAGAATTTGAATGCTGCAGAAGTATGTTTATAAGGAATAATAATAAATAGTATATTGTAAGTGTTCTGTATTAAGTAAGAATGATGTTGGTACGAATTAGATCTACGACAGGCATTAAGGTGACTGCAAGGCTTAACGTTTTCAACGGCAGTGGCTTATACCTTCACTCTACAGGCAGTGTGGTGATGTTAGAATTTATTGTTCATGCTTGGACGATAAACTTACCGTCAAACGCTTAGAATCACCAGCATTGAGCTGATACACAGACGAGCTGGCCATCTCTGTACACTGGCACTAGCCGTCCGTTTGGGTATTAATCAGGTCTAGTCCGTGGTGGGGGGGGGGGGGGCGGTTAAACATGTTAAGTCTTGTCCTTAGGTAAGGCTGTTAAAACTTAGAAACCCTGTCACCAGACCATACATACCACGTGACATTACATTTTATTTGAAAGTACTGAGAAGTAAGGATTTGTTGTCCTGTTTAATACTTACCCCCAAAGTCAACAAATGCATGGCCGTAATCAGCAATACACATTCCCACATATTAACAAGCGGCCAGGCATTACACTTCATGTATAACGATAAAATCTGAAATTCCATATACGTAAATATCAGCCCGGACTTCTCTACTCCGTTTTATACCACTATTTAAAGCGCATTTTAAATCTGCTATACTCTTTGAAACTGTACGGATTCATAGTGTTAAAGAATTTTATACAAGTATCTCGTAGACCGAATTTCTATAGGTGCAAGCAAAACATTGTGAAACTGCTCAATCCAAGGGAATCGAGAAAACCAGCAGAACTGATGTTGATATGTGGAGCCATGATATCACACCGAATCACATGTACCAGATGTAATTCAGTCACATAGAGACACACGAACAACCCCGACATCACAGCAAAAACAATGATATGAGGAAATAAATCCTCTGCAAAATACATCATTTACGTTCAGATAGAAGATAGAACGTACACAACGTCACTTTCGTAGCTTAAGTTGTGAAATTTACAACTACCGAACGTTTGGTAATATCAAACCGATAGTAGATAGGCTGTGCAAGTGAGTTATGCGATCCACCAGTGGCTTAGTAAACATACCAATATTTGCAAATTGTATGTATGGAGCATTGCAATTTATGATGAGCCATCATTGAAGAAGGAAATTAGACTATGCGGCAAGAATTTTTTGTGGCTGTCTCCGTGTTTTATTAATAAACACATTTCGGTTTTCCTCAAATCACTCCAGCCGAATGCATGAATGTTCGGAGCGCCTCGACGTCGAGGTCATTAGAGGAGGGAAGGGGCTGTTGGCAAGGAACGGAATTCGGCTATGCCTTTTTGAAGGAAGCATTCCGGGATTCGCCGAGAGTGATTTAGGGAACCCATGGGAAACCCAAATCTGGATGACCGGACGGGGTTTTGAACCCACGTCCTTCGGAATGTGAAGCCAGAGCGTTACCGCTCATCCACAGTGCTTCGTTTGAAGAATTTTGGTTGCACATTCACAGGGGAGGAGAACAATAGGTGTAAAAATGAGATGTGAAACTGAGGTTAGTCAAGTGGCCTGACAAAAGAGCAATAGAAGGGGAGGAGAACAATTGAATGATACAAAGTATCCGATTAGAACAATAGAACCTATGACCTTGAATTTGGCCACGCTTCCCGAAACCTACACTACTACCTAACAGGTGCTGAATATGTGCACCTATAGTGAGACGACAGACATCAAACCTGCATTGAAGTACGTGCCACACACGTTCCAACATCTCACGCCAGAATGCATCCGTTGTTCGGATTTCACGTTTAACTGTAGGTCGCCTATACTCGGTAGAATTACCGGGTTAGAGTAAAGCGGCCACGATAGTGGTGAATTGCACATCCATTGAAAATCCTGTCACTAGGTAATTACGACCACACTAAGATTTACATTAAGCTTTTTACCAGCGACAGCATGCTTGATTCTTTCACTCCTGGATTGTTTTTTCGGTAGCTGATTATTTTTAATATTTCGTACGAAGTTTCGATTGCACTGCCACAACGAACTAACATATACCGGAGTCTAAGATGTACAACGATTTCAGTTTAGCACTGAACTCCATGTTGATTTGACTTCACTGTACTGGCTAAGTCAGGCAATACGTCAAAGCGCCCATCATAAACTGAAACTTGGAGAGATTCTGTGTCTATAGAGGTGACCGTTTTTTGTGTATCTGCCATAGCAACTGCACGATATATCCTGGAGAACCTTGTTAATCAACCTGTATAAACTGTGATAACGAATACTTTCGACTATTTTGAGAGCACGGCGGTTACTTTTATGATACAATTTTGTCAAAACCGATCGAATATTTAATTAAAGCAGTGTTCAAATGCCCACCTATCTGTGATAAAACTGTAGCGGAAACTTGAGCGTATTTTTATATATAACATTAATTACAACAATCCGTCCATGAGAACGTTATTTTCTCTGAACTGAATATAGCCATGTTGGAATCTGTAATTAAATTTAACTTCTTCTAGTCGGAAGATCTTAGGAAACACAGACTCTTTCATCTACTACCACTCCATTAAAAAAATAGTAAACTAGTGTAGTCGTATTGACTGGTGACAATGTATTTTATAAGCTGCGTAATTCGCCCACATCATAGCCAAGTAGCCTAACCCACTAGTCCTATCGGGTATAGGAGACATACACCTTGACGTGGACGCGTTCTGACGTACTTCACATTATACAACAAGCTGTTCCAGAGTTGGAGATTGAGTTAAGGGTCTTTGAAAATACCCGTCGAGACAGGGATTTAAACCGGGGACCTTTCGATCTCCAGTCAGACGCATTGATCACTGAGCTACCAGACCGATCATTAAAAAATTGGTAACATTAGTCATTTGCATAACTTTGAATACGGTCACTGTATTAATAATGAAATGTTTTGTGCAACAATCCAGTTACAGATTTACAAACAATACTTCTCAAAATGGTTAATACGTTTATTTCATTTTCTTCTCACAATTTCCGTGACAGTTTTACAGATTTCTGACAATTGTGATGAAACGATTTTTCTGTTACCAGCCGACAGGTCCCAAATATAAAATCTGATACAATAAGAACGGTTTAAAATCTGGAACTGTAAAATCGTTAAGATTGTAAGAGAGTTACTCCTAAGCGCTGAAGTCAGATGTGTATCACGAGCATTCACTGCAGTTGAATTTCAACGTCTAACAGAAGCTGTAATACCAGTCGTATAACGATCGAATGTTGAAAGTAATCTCACATTCGGTCATTACGAATTACGTACTTCAGATGCTAAGAGCATCGAATTTAGTTAATTGTTTCAGGAAGTGTCACCAGGGCTTACAAAGACAGAGTTCGCGACTCATTATAAATCTGCCACACCTGCCGTGTACGACCAGATGCCCTGCTTAGAAGCTGAAGACGTGGCGCAAGCAGTGGTCTACATGCTGTCGCAAAATCCTCGAGTGCAGGTGAGCCAGTGGAAAGGCGCGGGATGAGCGTAGCGCGCATAAAGTTATGGGTGAATAAGAATAATAGTTGAACTCGACCACAAAACATTCTCACGACAGTGACTAATAACGGCACTGTTAAAGAGAATTACATGTACATTTAATGTTCACTTCCACCGTTGCTGATTGATTCAACTAATGCACAACTAAAACTAAATTTTATGATTTATCTTGAATTTCCTTTGTATTAGTTAAAAATTAATTTCCTAGAACTATATTTCTTTAAACTCCTCAGTTTCTTTTAAAAATTTGGCTGTTTACAAACTGAGATTAAAGTAGCATCATGGTTTGGCTCACTACAATCTGGATAATCTTTTAATTATAAGTCAAATTTAGTATTAAGGCCCTTATTTCAACTTGATCTTAATTCTCATCTTTGGTAGTTAAAGTTTCACTGCCATCAAGATTTGAATTATTATTGGAATAACTTTGTTGATAGGATTACTTCGAAAATTGGTGACGTCCTGTCGACTTTGAGGCAGTACTACCATGTGTTGTCTCAAAAAATTAGAAGAATAATTTTCGTTAACTTGATTATTTGCACACATAATCCAGTATGTTCTCGCAGCGAATTCCACACAATTAGATAATCAGTTTAAAAACTCTGCTCCATGATTTCTTTCGTCAGACCAAAGATTTTTTTATGAAATTAGATAAAATCAGACTAAAACATGCTAGCAAAAGTAACTGAACTTTAAGTCACAATTACTAAATTGATTAGCATAGTAAATACTAACAAATACTCAACTCTAGGAAAGGAGTTATTTTAGCTAGATACAGTTGAATGTGATAGCTTCATATGTTGAAGAAACAGCCACGTCATCATGAAACCAGGTAAAATGATCTTCAGCCGTAATTTAGCTCCCCATTATGCTAATGGAGTCTAAAGTTTCTTTTGCCTGTTAATATAATAGTAATTTATCACAGCGTTACTCAGTTTTCATGTATTCGCTGATTGCGTGATTACATAATCTATGGAGACTGTTTACTGAGCAAACACGTGCATCCATTGAGATATGAATGACTGAAATTGTGAAGGAGATTTAATCCTACAAATAATGCTCTCGGGTGACTAGCCGAGTTATAGAAGTGTTATAATAATCACACAATATTTCGGCGCTCTGAATCGTCGGCGCCATCTTCCGGAAGATGGCGCCGACGATTCAGAGCGCCGAAATATTGTGTGATTATTATAACACTTCTATAACTCGGCTAGTCACCCGAGAGCATTATTTGTATTCTCAACGCCGAGAAAGACTTCGTAATTATAGATTTAATCCTGTCTCTGAGGCGGTTCGGTCAAACGAGTATGTGCTATTCCAACGGCCAAGACATACTATAGTTTAGTAACTCGTTTAATAGTACTCTCTGGAGTAACCAATGAGAAATGCTGTACCATAAGCAGAACGTCTGTGTACCAACACCATTTCGTCAACATTGCTTCTTCCGATTTCAATTGCCTCATGCGTACGTCCGTTAGGGATGAGATATTAGGTGTTTAAGAAACTTTTCATGTTAGTTTGGTTGGCTCAATATTGCATGTCCACTTTCTTTAGAAAGTGGAAAACAGTTGAGCTACTAGAAGAGGTCCTTGAAGTAATGTGGCTAACTTCTAAAGCTTCACAACAGTAAGAGTTATTTCCGAAATTCCTCCCAGATATGAATATTAAAATCACTGTACTTAAAACATGTATTAATAATCATAAGCAACCGACTAATATTTAATAGTAGCTGATACCCGCGACTTCGTACGCGTGGATTAAGAATTTATATGCCAGAATTGATTATAAAAAGTTGTTGGTAGCGAAGGATTGGTCCCAAACAACACCGAGTCGGCATAATATGACCGGAAAGCCATCACTCGAACCTGTCTCTTGAAGAAAACCAATTTCCAACATATTTAAAAACAGAAAAACAAACGAATATGAAGGGATGTGAGGGGGGGAGGGGTGTTAACTAAGGGCAGCTTTATTTCAACTTGGACTTTTCTTCTTTCTTCAGCATGAGCATCCGATTCTTGGGTTCTAATAACTTAAGCTGCTCGTGCTCTGCTAGAGCTACAACTTAGGCCAGTTTACGCCCGCAAGGCATGTCAAAAAAGAAGGCAAAATAAGTTGGTGCCAGAAACATTAAAGCAGACACAAAATAATAGGACACAGAAAATCGACATCTATACTAAATAATACGTTTTTTCTCTAAACGAAATTTACTAACAAATTATACACTAACATAATGCGCAAGAAGCATAGCTTGAGCAAGCGACGTAACATTACAGACTAACACACACATCCGACTCTCCGTCACAATTCGATAAGTTCTCAAAATTTCGTGACTACAGCTGTTAATCATACCAAAAATAAATAAATGTCCTGTGCCCACCCTACAGGTTTTCTCATCAAATTCCGTCAATATCGGTATAGGCATTTAGTTGTAAAAACGTAACATAAGACAGAGACATACTTCCGCATTTATAATATTCCTACTGCAGATCACACTCACACTGACTACGAATCACCCCTGATGGATCAATATAACGTAAAAAAGTGTACATCTACAGCCTTGCAAGACTACCTACGAATTGCCTCGGATTGCACCCCTAGCGTTGTGATATCTACAGACTAACATTCAATCAGAATAACCGATGGCCCAGGCGTGACTCTTACGATCAAAAACAATTTTAAAAAATCTTAGCCCCCACGGGGATTTGAACCTGACACCGCGACCCAGCTTTAAACACTGAGCTAGCTGACCGCTATACGGATGAACAGTACAGAGACCTCCATATCCAACGCGTCTGTCTATTACCGTTCAGTAATGTTTCGAAATTATAAGACAACATGTATCATTTATACAGATAATTTTTCTACCAAATGTAGACAGTATTTTTCTTCTTGTTTCAAAGGATAAGTGTGCAAAGTTTCATCGAGATCGGATGAAAACTGTGGATTTGTATGAAGAAAAAACATAAATACATTCATCTTTATATATATACTAGCTGACCCGGCAAACGTTGTTTTGCCATATAAATAACTTTCAAGTAATTTCTAGTGTACAGAGGTGTGAAAATTATTAGACTAACAACCACAAAATGACAGTTTCCTAGTTTCTCTCGCTCTAGAATTATTCAGTCATGTGATATTGCCATTTTCACTCACTCACATCCATATGACAACATTTCCCTTTGCTATTGGCAGTACTGTGTTAACAACAATGTTGGCAGCACTCCCTAAACAATCAATTGTTACTGTCGAGGCAAGGATTGCATGGTTGCAGTTGTTTTGGAGACAGTTTAATTCAGCTGGGACGTTCTTAAGGTTGGTTTTATGTTTAATGTATCATGAAACAATAATTAATGAACATTTCTGTTTGCACTTTTAGCCATAAAATATAAATACTTCTATTATTATGAATAATTTTTTTGTTTGTCAGATATTTGTTGGTTATGGGTCGGAAAAGTGATCTTTCACCAAGAAAAGTTGCAACTGTAAAACTATTACTCGAAGAAAAACGCTATTCACAGCGAGAAATAGCAAATAGGTTACAGATTTCACAAAAATCTGTAAGTCGCATTTGCCAGGCAGAGAAAGATGGCCTTAATTTCAGACGTGGACGTCGAGGAAAGTGTGGACGCAAGAGCAAACTTTCCCTTAGAACTGAAAGGAAACTTGTCCAGATGGCGAAAGACAACAGAAGAGCTACCAGCCAAGATTTGAAGAAGGCTCTGGAGAACTATGGCGTACATGTTTGTACTTCTACAGTCCGCAGAAAGCTTATTAGCGCAGGGCTTCCAGCTCGTCGTCAACGCAAAAAAGCATAACTTACCCCTGCAATGAGTGCAAAGAGGCTGAAATGGGCTCATGAAGTTAGAAATAAGTTTGGGGAGGACTGGAGTAAGGTAAATAAACTTTATTTAAAGCAGTTGAGAAAATTTGTGAAAATTTCTTTTGAAAAATGAATATTTGTTTTCAAGGAAATATTCCACGAAAACATGGAAAAATTTCATTTATTACAGTACGGATCGTAGGAGCATATACAGTAACATAAGAAATCGTCGACTTCTTATGATTAAAATGTTTTATTCCTTTCAGGTTTGCTTCTTTGATGAGTCAATATTCTCTATATGTGAAGAAAGTAGCCAGTATGTCCGAAGAACGGTTGATGAAGAGTTTTCTGAGCTTTGTGTAGCGCAAACTGTAAAACATCCCACATTTATTATGGTATGGAGTGTCATGTCAGCAAAGGGTACTGGCCGACTTTACATTGTGGAAGGCACTATGAATCAGAAAGAGTATAGGAAAGTTTTGGAAACGAGGCTTTTACCTCAGGTTAAGGAATGGTTTCCTGACGGTGACTTTGTGTTCATGCATGATGGTGCACCGTGTCATAAAGCTAAATCAATTACTCAGTTCTTAGCTGAAAATAAAATAGAAACGTTGCCATGGACTGGGAACAGTCCAGACATGAACCCTATAGAGAATCTGTGGGCAATTGTTAAGCAAAAGCTGAGGAAGATCAACATTGCAACAAAGTTGCAACTCATGGAAAAACTGATACAAATATGGCACCATGATGAAGATGTCAAAAATTCATGCTCCAGACTTATTAAAACAATGCCAACACGTGTTGAACTGCTCATTAAGAACAAAGGCATACACACAAAGTATTAATGTATTCAAATTTGGGGAATAAATGCTTCTAAACTGTTAAATGTTTTCATTTTAAGAAAAAATAGCCTTGAGTCTAATAATTTTCACACCTCTGTAGACAAAAAATAGCTTACTTATTGTAAGTATGTATGTATGTAAGAATGTGTATATTGTATGTATGTAAGAATGTGGTATATGCGTGAAATAGGCATGGAGTGCTGTGAACGATGTGGGAATATAAAAATAACCAAAGGTAAACATTATTTTTAAGTTATTATAATTTATTCCTTAAAATTATATATCATTAATTAATTCATGCTTTCAAATGACATCGTTCGGAGCAACAGAAATAGTTCGAATTGACTTCAGGAACACGTTAGAATCTGGATCCGTGCCGATAAGTAAGCCGTTCAATGGTTCAGGTGGTGTTTCAATTTCAGGTAGTTGCACTTTTCCTGACGCGCAACACATCCCAGCTGGCTCATTTTTGAATTTCAGAGCATGACAATGCGGACATTCCTTGTCCATAGCACCAATTACCACTTTTGAATGAGCATAATATTCAATATCGGGCTCATACTGGAATGTTAGACGCAGGAATGAATCATATGTAAATGCTCGATGTACCTGTTGTCGTTGTTGGTCATTTGTTCTGCGTCTATTGACTGTGAAACGGCGTGATTGTCGTTGTTCTAATCTTATGACTTCATTGCGTTCAGCTCGTGTATCTTCTGGCTCTTCTTGATGCAATTGCGCCATTCTGACACGTGCATCAGTATTTTGTTGCTGGATTTGTTCTTCGGTTCTTTCGGATCTTCTATTTCGCAAGTTTCGAGATTTACTTGTATTACGGCTCAAATCAGCCCCTTTGCGTTTTCCTGGCATTGCTCACTGTACAAAAAACACATAAATAGAATTAATGAAATTAGACATCTGGCGGGGTAACTAATTAAATGACGATTGATCAGTTATCGACCGGAGATTGATGGAATCGACTAAATATCAATAAAAATACTAACATTCAAAGAGCAAATGAATACTTACGTGGCCCAAGGACATTAATCGCAGTTAAAAAAAATAAAAAATGCGAAACTAAAACTGAATATTTTAACCTGCTCTGAATACCGGAAAAAATCTTTTTATTAAAAAAAAAAAAAAAAAAAAAAAAAAAAAAAGAATTTAATTTGCTCTTTGAATATTGATTTTGTTTTGAGGATATATTAGTTTCATCAATTAATTCTGCTTTAAAACAGAAACTTACGTATGTTAATGTTGGTTTCTTTATCTTTGGAAACAGTTGAATGCCTTAAAAAATAAGGGTTGATCGTAGAAGGGTGAAAATTTAGGATTTTATGTATTTTTGTATGTTGTATCATAAAAAAATAAAAATTTTGTGTAAAAAATAAAAAAATTTAGGGGTGGACTACCCTTAACATTTAGGGGGATGAAAAATAGATGTTGGCCGATTCTCAGACCTACTCAATATGCTCACAAAATTTCATGAGAATCGGTCAAGCCGTTTCGGAGGAGTATGGGAACGAAAATTGTGACACGAGAATTTTATATATAAGATATAGATTGTCCATGCGTGTAATTTCGTATTATTACATTACATACGTTTGTCTGCTTCTGATGCCAGTTCTTCTGTTTCATAAATCACATCTCTCATTTCGTTTATAACTAGCTAAAAGCATGGCTTTGTGGTGGTTCGCGAAGTTTTGTTATAAGAAATTTTATATAGAATTGAGGAAATTAAATAATAATTCAAAATCCGTGTTTGTAGTTTGTTGAAAAAAATAATTAGGCGTCTTATAATGCGTCTTATAATAAGACGCAATCTTTAAATATTAATTTATTTAATTTGTTTTTAATCAGATTCAAAATTTCTAATTCGAGTTTCTTTCTGTTTTCTACATTTTAACATTCTTGAATTTTTAATACCACTAATTCTGTAAAACGAAAATCTTCTATTTAATGCTAGGCTATCTACAGTTTTTACTCTCTATAACGCAACATATTGTAAACGAACAGAAGTAACTTTTTCTACAATATCTACAACAAATTTATCCATGTTAAACCTTGAGCTTCATAGATTGTGATTGCGAAGGCTAATTGTAATAGAAATTGTGTTCATGAACGAGTGGTATTTCCTATTTTACAAAATTAAGATGGTGGTCAAATCGATTTTCTGAAAAAAAAAAAAAAAAAAAAACAGATACCGTGCGGTTAACTGCATGTTATTTTTATGTTTTCAGCAGACAAATTAAAGTTTTGCTTCAACGTTTCTGGATGGCGACTGTTTGAATTGTGGTTATTTGCCTTGCTGCTTCTACAGTACTAATTTTGTTCGTAAATGCCTCAAAAAGTTATGAGCAGCTGTGGCAGATAAACATTGCAGCCACTGTGATTGCATTACAAAAGTCAGTGAACTTGTCTGAAAGCAGAATAACTAGGAGCATATTGCACGCATATAACACAGAAACTGCCCCTGTAAAAGAACATCGTCAAATAAAAATAATACGCTTTTGTTCTACCTCGATCTGAATCGTTTCATAAACCTCGAATATCATTATTCCACTACACCAAAAATCCCTAACATACATATTTCTCCTATTAAACAGTTCTCAAAATTCTCAAAATTACCACGTGGAGTGTTGTATTTTGTATACACTCTTTAATTTGACTGTCACTTAAAATTGCGTACTTTATCATTAAGATATGTTGTTAATTAAATAACTGATTAAAGAAGGGTGCGGGATTTCTTTGTAAAATTACGAAACCGCTGTATGTATAGTTACACAAGACGCAGATTTGTTTACAAAGAACATTCAACAACCATATATCATCTTTAACACAAAAAATTAAATTAATATCTTTCTTTCTGGAGAATAAGTTCAGTTTCTCTCAATCGTTCGGTTTATGGCAACGTTATTTTCATTAAATTTTGAAGCGTACTGGTTATGTGTTTTTATTCGTTTAATTTTGATTTTCATTCAACTTTGCATAGTTTATCATGAAAATTATATAGTTATTTAAATAACTAATTGAGGGAGGGAGCAGGATTTGTTTGTATTGTTACAAAAGCGCTGCATCTACATTTACAAATGTCACAAATTTATTTACAAAGAACATTCAACAACTGTAGATCATCTTTAACATACAAAAATTAAATTAATATCTCTCTCTCTCTGGAGTATAAGTTCTCAGGTCCACATCGGACTCATAAACTACACTTTTGGTGGACATTTTATTTGATTATCCTACCGTTAACGCAACGTAAGTTGTTGCATTAGGATTTTCTTTCATATGCATTACATACACACTTCATGGCATGACATAATCGTTACACTATGATTCTACACAATGAGTCTTCCAACTGCTTCCCTCTCTCACCATGAACACTCTTGGAAGCAAAAAAAGCTAAACCACATTAACACTCAACCAATATGCCGCACATTATTGGTCCATTCACTCTCCACAATAGCTGCCTAAACCACGTGACAAGGTCACATGATCCGTTCACATGATGCGTTCGCATTATGTGATCACGTGATGCGATCACGTGACGCGGTCGCCTCTGGTTTATCTAAGTATGCACGGATAAAAATAATAAAAATTATTACAATTTATTTGTTTTTTTGCAAAAATAATTATTGATAACACATGTAGAATTGTTTTTGAATTATTATGTTCAATTTCAGGTCTAGAGGTGCAACAGTTCTTTCAAAACGTGTACCACAAAAGTGTTCAAATCATCGCCTAGTGTAAGGGCTTGCTTCGCTCGCCCTAATTATTCCTATTATCTATTTTTTTTCCACCTTTTCTACGCCTTCGTCATTACCTCTCACTAATTCAACAACGCCGACAGCAATGTTGGCACCGATTTTATTTCCCCCTCACTCGACTGCAGACACAACCACATTATAACATAAAATGTTTTAATTAACTAGCTTGGGGGAAAATTTCGATTAATCCCACGTAGTTAACATGTTTGGCTCTCATGGCTGAACAAACACATAATTATTTTACGCATTAGATCACTGTACTACAATTTTCCTCACTGGAACGCTCTTTCCGAATGATAAACCAAAGTAATAATGACTTCGATAACTGACGTTGGTCGCCTTCAGCGCAGACTGCAATTGTTCAAGATGGTTCAAGTCGTGTTCCTTGGGCACTCGCAGTCGCTAAGTGTCAGAGTCTGACGTGTGACACAAGCGCGTGACCGTTTGCTTGAAGATATCTTGCTCCCTCTCTGGAGATGATTTGAAGATTGTGCTCCCCTCCTGAGATAATTAGAAGGTGTCGTTACTAGTGCTCACTAGTTAGCAGTGCTAGACGCCAGAGCTGTCTCTAAAGTAATTTTTCACACGTCTGCAATCACAGAAGAAATCTCTGTCCCTCTTCTTGAGTACATGGTTAAAATTATCATGTGACGTCACTCATAGGGGACACATCTAAGGTTTGCCACTCAAAGTTTTTTTTTGCTGCTCGTTATCTGTGAACAAGGATACAATTCCGTTATGTGTCGAGCGTGATTAATTCGCTTTGTGTGTCGGCTCAAACACAATGACGTGAAAACTAACTCTTCCTATTTGAAACTGCTAGGCGCCGTTCTGCACACACATACACTCATACAAATACAGTGTTTCCCCATCAACTTTCCCTTATCCACACAAATTTTGTATGGTTCTTATGTGTGCAATTGGAGAGTTTGTCATTATAGTATAGTCAACTGCCAGTAATATGTTTGTAGGAAGTTGTAATTTCTAGAGTTAGTTTCATGATTAATTTTGTGTGACTGCTATTATCATTGTTTAAAAACATAGATGTGTATTCTACAGAAAAGTTTAACTTTAAAACAGTTATAATGAACTAATTCACAAAAGCATTAATTTCCTACTAATTTTAGTCTCTGCCTGATGAATTTTAAATCCATATTGTATTTTCCTTCTTGTTTTTGTTTCAGGTCCACGACGTTATAATTTACCCCAACGGTTTTTCGTTTTAAAACGCTTCGGAAAAGCCAGTAGATGATTTTACGAAAACAAACAATTATTACCACGCTCTCTGTGGTCTTCAACAGGTTCTGACTATGTTGGCTGCCGGGAAAATTGAACTAAACTGCTGGTCCCCGACACATCTGTTCGCCAAGAAATCCTTCATTAGCGTTTTACTGGAACTATGTAATGTTAAAATAGATAATTAAAATTGAAATTTTCATGTACAACATTTCTCTTTACTCCTTTCTTTCGTTTCTTATGTCCTGAACCTTCATTCGCCACTGATTCCTGCTCCCCTGTTTCATCTCTGACTGGTGCAGTACTTCGTAACATGACTACGGCTCAGCTACGAAGGCCACTACACACATCTACTTTGAAGATGCCTGATAGGATTCTTCAAGTAATGCTAACACAATAATCTGATAATTTTGTTGAAAAAATAAATAAGAATACCGTTTAAACTGCAGCAATTTAAATATTATCACCTTTAACTTTTCGTCTCCTTTCTAAAAGTTGACTGGTTTTCTTTGCCTTAGGAAGATTTAACACATTTACAGCTATCACCAGTCACTACTAAAGATATTGTTTCTGCGCTAATCTTCCAAACACATATTAGAGTGAAATCTTTACCAAGAAAACGTACTTGTAGGATGACCACAATTTCTGGGACCACAGTTGCATCTGGGTTTTTAGGCCGCGTTGTGAGAGATCGAAATTATTAACTTTATTCAAAGTTGAATTCATGAAGCGAGGTGCAGGTCGGGCTGTTTGCGGCCACGGAATTCACTGACGCGAATCGGCAATTTCCGAACTTCGCTGACGTGAATCCGAGGTTGCGAGGCCGGTCGGAGCGGTTCGCGAGCTCTCTTGGCTCGGAAACATTGGAGTATTCACATCGGCTCCCGCAGGGTTCCCCGCTGCCCAACTTTAACATTGTCGTCTGCCTGGGGAATTTACCATTAGTTGAAGGCGAAGTGGACCCGCTCCTCGGCCATATCTTCTGTAACATTGTGGCCAATAAATTTAAGTTAAATGTTTGCGGCGCTAATTCTTTTCTGTAATATTTCCCCGCTTTCCAACCAGTTCTGCGACTGGTAGATTAAATCGCAGTGGTGTCAGGAAGTTTCTAAGTAATAACGGCAGAAGATTGTAACGAGCGGCAGAAGAATCCAGAGAACGGCAGAGGACGTCGTGGTAACGATTCGCTGCAGGTTGGTGGAAACCATCCCCACGCGCCTAGTCATTCGGCCTCCTTGACAGCGTCAACGACTTCATAAATTAAAGCAGCAGTTTTTTAAAAAAGAAGTGAAATTAGTGTCTGTATGACTAGCAGCTAAAACAAATTAAAAAACATAGGTCGGAATTAAAATATTTATGACTAGCGGCATACAGAAAAATCTGGAGAAAAATACAATCTACATTAACGAATGCCGTTAAAAGTAAATATAATGAAGGAAATTTGCAGAAAACTAAAAAATGTCGAAAGCTGCAGCATTACTTTTTAACTCTTTATACAAAATGAAGTGCTGCAAAAACATACATAAAAATGTTTCACATATAGAATTTCATGTGATGGAGAAATTCTTTTTTCCTTCATAATGATGATTATAGTTTGTGAAATATACGTAGATTGGCGGCGTGTGCCTCACTACAGGGAAGCACTCACAAAATAGTTTTAAACCTTAAATATGGAACAGATGCGTAAGTAATTTTATTTCACGTATGACGCTTTCGTTGAAGTACTTATTAGTTCCCATAAAACGTTCCAGAGAAATTCCTGAGATCAGAAAACTGCGTCTATCATTGGACACAAAACTCAAGTGGGCCATGTTGGGGAATGACTAGACATCGCTATTACTGGAAAGAAAGATAGAATAGGCAATGTGAAAATCGTGACAATCTTACAAGCGCCTTTGAGTTATCGATATGAATAACAAAGATCAGTATAATAGAACAAGTGAGATGTGCGATAATTGAAGTCATGTGCAATTGGATCTTGACGCAGTACAGCCAGAAAGCGTCAGAAAAATTTGTAACTATAGTGATTCCGTCGGGCCTCGAGTTGAGAGACTGACAAGACGGTTACTGAAAGCGATTGAGTAAGTATAGAGTTTGAGTGTCGATCTGGGATACGGTTATGATAATCTTGAAGTTCGAATCCCCGTCCGGGTATTCAGATTTGGGTTTTCCACGGTTTCCCAAAATCACTCCAGGTGAATGCTTGGATGTTTCCTTCAAAATGCCATGGCGGAATTCCTTCTCCAATGGCAGTCCAATGATGAGCCGTACCGATACGATCCCTACTTAAATTGCACTATGCACATTTTTTTCTAATCGTCAACGCTCCAAATCCCTGGTTACTGCTTCCCTCCTAGTTTTCTAACGTTGCAGTCTCGCTGCTCTCGACTTTATTTTCGAAATACTTGTTCCTTTGTAGTGTGATACATACAGGTCACCACACCTTCCATCCTTGGCATAGTTCGGCACTACTCTGCACCCTAAGTTAGAAGTTATCCTTAAAACTGATTAAAATTTTCTTAAAAGTAAATTGTTAGCAAAATGTTCTGATTTGTTCGTGACTGTTTTGGTTGTTGTGGCGTCCCCTGACAATGAAAACTCACGATGTGTTCGCTTCGCCAGCAGCTGAAATGACGCGCCTGTCAACTAACTTGATGTGAGACACGCGGATTTGGACTGCTTGCTTTGCGTGATGGCGTTTACTACTCCCGTCATGTTGCTTTTTACTAAAATACTAGTAAAAATTACATTAGCTGAATATTCTCATACTTCTAGTATACACTCATATTAGATTTACACAAACTATCATACAACAATTTACAGTTTTAATTTATTCATTTGGTATTAACTATGCCGACGTAATTTATTCATTTGGCATTTACTACGCCGACGTAATTTTCTTTTTTAACAGTAATTGAAATGATCGTCGATGAGACATCGTTCGACTCCTAATTTACGATCAGTGAAGGGTGTCCCATGACACGCCTCCATATTAACTAACCTTAAAGTTTATAATGAAAGTATAATTTTCCAATAGCTTAGCTTTAACCTTTACCCTTCAGCTATCATGGTTTAATTATGTAAAATCTGTCTGCAACAATTTATAAACTGTTGTTAACAGTACGATATTTGCATTTTTCTTATCTTTATGTGCATATGATGTAGCTCCGCTTTCTGTTATAACATTGGGTAAATTTCCCATTGACTTTTTACTTTTACCAGATACTTTACATTTTTAAATTCACTCTTTAATCTTATCTCTCTAAAATACAACAAGAATAGAACCACTCATTAATCTTTTAATGAGATACTAGTACCCCTATCAAAGTTGTCTTATGATAGGTAAATACCCAAAGATTGATTAACTTGAGCGTCTCTTATTCTATAGTTTAATGGTTTCTAATTCTCCCTCATATATCATTCCTATAAAGCATCTTCTTTTGCCAAGAATAATTTTACTGATTTGATGCCACTAACGTCGTAATACATTGTACTGAGTTACAATAAAGTTATGGGATAGGAAGTTGAAAAAGTGCAGACAGCAGTAACATAGAAACATATAAATGTGACATGTCATGTCTAAGCTGGGGGACATGCAAAGAGCCTCCCAGAAGAGTGAGCTAATCTGTACACTCAGGCGGCCCCTGAGCAACGCATTGCCCGCTAATCTTTCCACGACAAATGCGTTGCGATGAGTAACTATAAAAACAATGGGTCTTTTTCAAGACCAATTTTAACAATAATGTCCATAAACATTGAGGGAATATCTACAATTAAAGAAGAACTACTAAGTAATATATGCCTCCGATCTGAATGTGACATTCTATGTTTACAAGAGACACATACAGACATCGCTCAGAGAAGACCAAAAATAGGAGGAATGCGTCTTATTGCTGAGAGGCCACACGGACAGTACGGTAGTGGCATCTTTGTAAAACCAGATTTAACAGTGATTTCCACTTCTTATACACAGGACAATGACATTGAATTACTAACTATCGAGTTGAGTAGCTGCACGGTCACGTCAATATACAAACCACCAAATTCGAATTTCCAATTCAATCCACCAGCAAATTTCTGCATTCAAACTTTAAGTATTGTACCTGGTGACTTTAACAGCCATAGCAAAGTCTGGGGACACCAGGATGATGACGAGAACGGAGAAGCTGTACTAAAGTGGGAGGAACATAATAAACTGGCTCTTCTTCATTCCTTTAACATTGGGAGATAACCCTGATCTGCTTTTCGTAAGTGATGACCTTTGAAGATTCCATTCAGACGGAGGTTTAATTTCAAAAAGGCTAATTGGATAACTTTTACTAAAAATTTAGATTATATGATTTCAAAAATAGAACCTTTGCCTGAGCACTATAACGGCTTTGCAGAGGCTGTGAAAACAAGTTCCCGTCTTTCAATTCCTAGAGGTTGCCGCACAATGTACATTCCAGGCATGAAGGAAGAGGTTTCACCTTTCCTGCAAGAATACCTGATGCTCTATGAAGAAAATCCTTTTAGCCATGAAACTGTAGAATCTGGGTTAACACTGTGCTCCGCACCTTCAAAGACTAAGCGAAAACTTAGGATTGAGACCATGGAAAACATGGACCTGTCCAAAAATAGCCGAAAGGCATGGCAACTTCTGAAAAGACTTCGCAGTGACCCATGTATAACCAATACACATGCTAATGTAACACCTAACCAAACAGGACATCAGTTATTATTGAATGGCAAAGATGTAAGACTCAGAAGAAAAGACAGAAATAAGATAGTAAGATAATCACAAGTAGAAACAAAAGATCTCTCCGCGGAATTTCAGATGAATGAGTTGATGAAAGCTATTAAAATGTGCAAACCTGGTAAAGCAACAGGACGATATAACTATGGAGAAGCTAAAACCTATTGGTGCCGTTGCTATAGAATGGCTTTTGTGTCTTTACAACAACTACCTCTGAGGTAAACAGATACCTCTAAGATATGGAGAAAGACGAAAGTTATTGCCATATTGAAACCTGGGAAAGAATCTTGAATCGCCCCATTTCACTGTTATGTCACCTCTACAAGATATTTGAAAGGATGCTGCTTAATCGACTGAGCTCAAAAATCGAACCGAAACTGATTCACAAGCAACCGAGTTTCAGACCTAACAAAAACTTCACTCAGAACATTGAGGATAGTTTTGAGCTAGGGTTTATCACAAGAATGGCCTTTATAGATCCCTCTGCAGCGTATGACACTGTACAGCATAAAATCCTGTTGCATAAACTATGTCATCTTACAAATGATTTTGAGTTTACAGAAATCATCCGAATTTTACTTCAACACCGGAGGTTTTACGCCGAATTTCAGGGCAAGAAAAGTCGATGGATTACACAAAAACATGGGCTGCCCCAAGGAAGTGTCCTGGCGCCGACATTATTCAAAATTTACATTAACGATCAACACCAGCCGCCACTGACTCGAAGGTTTGTTTATGCAGATGATTTAGCTCTAGCAGTAAAAGCCATAGATTTTGAAACAGTGGAAGGGCATTTAAGTAATGGTTTACAATCTTTCACCATCTACTATCAAGACAATCAGTTGAAACCGAATCCATCCAAAACTCAACTATGCGCCTTCCATTTACGAAACAGACATGCCAACAGGAAACTGAAAGTCAGATGGGAAGGCGTAGAACTAGATCACTGTTTCAATCCAAAATATCTCGGTGTTACACTAGATCGCTCCCTCACTTACAAAAAGCACTGTTTAAATACAAAAGGCAAAGTTTCAGCCCGCAACACTATCCTGCTGAAACTCACAGGAAACGTATGGGGTGCACATCCCACAGTGCTCCGAACATCAGCTCTTGCACTGTGTTATTCTGCTGCAGAATATGCCCGTCCCGTTTCGTACAAGTCTGCTTATGCCAAACAAGTAGACGAAGTAGTACGGTAGTGGACACACCTAGAATATCAGATCATAATCTAATCATTATCACAGGGATGTTTAAAAATAAAAGGAGAGGCAATGTACTAGTAAAGGGTAGGATTGACTATAAGAAACTAATAAAAATAATTAGTGATAAATAGGTAACAGTAAAATTTGTGATAATACACATGTAGGGGAAAAATATGTTGAAATAAGAGAGAACATAATCCAGAGTATACAAGAAGCTAGAAATTCAGATTTATTGGTGAGGAATTTACCATGTCCTTGGTTTTCAAATAAAATCAAAGAAGTCAGGATTCAAAGGGATATAGCTTATAAAAAGTTTATCTTATTAAAAGAAATTGAAGAAGCAACTGTAGATAGGGATGAGGCTTGGAATGAGTATAAACAATATAGGAATAATTTTGTAAAGTTATGGAGGGAAAGTGAACAACAGTTTTATGAGGAAGAATTTACAAGATATAAAAATGAACCAACTAAATTATGGAAACGCTTAAAAACTTTGTATAAAACCAAGGACAGGGCATTAAAATATGTAATATTTGGGAAAGAATATGTATATAATTCGAATGAAATAGCAAATAAATTAAATGACTTCTATATTGAAAGTATTGAGGAGTTAATAGAAAATATCCCCAAAATAGATGAATATGTAATGACACCCAATATTGGTAATAACCTTAGCAAATTTCACGAAGTGACGGAGGAAAAAATTGGTGTTATAGTTCAAAAATTAAGAAATATCGTGGGTTCTGATGGAATAAGCAGTGAGGTATTAAGAAGGGTATGGCCTTTGGTAGGGAGTACAGTAACTAGTATAATTAATGAATCACTGAAACAAAGAGTGTTGCCAAAGCAATTAAAAACATCTATTATTGCACCAGTTCCTAAAGTAAAGGGTAGTTCTAAGTGTGTAGATCTTAGGCCAATAAATAATTTGCCATTGATAGAAAAACTTATTGAAACAATAGCTTATGAGACTTTACTAAGTTTTACAAAGGAAAATGATCTCATAACTGAATACCAATCAGGATTTAGGGAACAGCATAGCACAGAGACTGCAATTCAGTTGGTTGTAGAAAATTGGTCAGATGCAATTGATAAGGGAGAGGGAGTAATAGCAGTATTTTTGGACTTTAGGCGAGCATTTGAAACTGTAAACAGGGAACTGCTGTTAAAAAAATTAAAAAATATGTATAATATCACTGGGGAGGTTTATGCATGGTTAGAAAATTATTTAACAAAGAGGTATCAGAGGGTTAGATTCAATAAGGTTCTATCAGAAGAAAGAGAAGTGAAACATGGAGTCCCCCAGGGTAGTAAACTTGGTCCCCTATTATTTATACTATATATAAATGATCTGGCAGAAATACTGAAGTATTGTAAAATTCACATGTTTGCAGATGACACACTAATTTATTATTATGGAAATAATCTAGAAAAAATGATACAGGTAATTAATAAAGAGTTAAAATTAGTTAATGAATGGCTGAATAAAAATTTGTTAAGTCTGAATGTGGCAAAAACAACATGTATGGTGATGGGGAAAAAGTTGTTTAGGGAACAGGCAGAAGCACAGCATTCTGTTGTGATTAATGGAACAAAAATTAAGTGGGTTCAAAATTATAAATACCTTGGTGTAGTCATTGATAATAAGCTTAAGTTTATAGATCATGTAGATTATATAAATAAAAAAGTAGCAAAAAAGGTAAATTTAATATACAAATTAAGAAAAGTGTTATCTAAACCAGGTAAACAGCTATTGTTTAAAGCAATTGTGCTGCCTCACATAAGATACTGCTCCACAGTATTAATCATGGCAAGCAAAAGAGAAATTATGAAACTGCAAAATACTTTTAATAAGGGAATGAGGGCTGTTCTAAATAAAAGACGAACTGAAAATGTCAGTAATATGCTTAAGGACCTAGGATATTTACATGTTGAAAAGGAAATTATTAGAGATGTAATGACTTTTGTATATAGATTGGAAAGTAGTTTATTACCAAGATATGTGACTAGATTAGTACAAAAGAATAATGATGTACATAATTATAAGACAAGGCAGGCAAATCATTTCCATTCGACTAATAATAAAAGTAGTAAAGCACAGAAAACAGTGTTGCACAAAGGTTTAAAAATATTTAACAAATTACCTGATGAAATAAAAAGGACCAAAACTGTTGCAAGTTTTAGAGAAAAGCTGGGTAAATGGTTAGAGGAAAGAGATTGTGATATTTTCTCATGAAGGAGTTGATTGAAAATAACAGTCTGTTTATATTTGTTTTTTTTTTATGTTTTATGTTTAATATGATGTATGAATTGTAATTGTATGTATATATATTAGCCGTAGGCTATTTGAAAATAAATAAATAAATAATAAAGCGTTGCATGAAACCTGCAGAATTCTAACGGGTTGCCTCAGAGCAACGCCAATTAAAAAACTACATGGTCTGGAAGGAATCGCTCCCCTTGATACAAGACGGAACATATCTGCAATGTCTGAAAAAAAAAACAAGGCTAATCAAAACGGTGCTCATCCCTTATTCGGGTATCAACTTCCCAGACAAAGGCTGGAATCTAGGAAATGCTTATTTAGGACGACAGCTGCATTAGATGAGATGTACCACCGAAAGTTGCCCGACTCAGTCTGTGGCGAGCAAGAATGACTTGTGTGAATCAACAGGTACCTACGGTAGAGGCACTACTACCAGATGACAATCTCAACTGGAAGTCCTGGAGAGCGCTAAATCGGTCGAGATGTGGAGTGGGTAGGACCAAGGATAACCTGGCAAGATGGCATTATCTTGAAGATCCAAATACTGCGTGTGAGTTTGGGTCAGAACAGACCATTCAGCATTTATACAATTGCCCGCCGTGCTCATCAACCTGCAATTTGCAAGACCTCCGTCGCGCCAGTGACAATGCTATACAAGTTGTTGACTTTTGGTCATCCGTTGTATGAACTTCATTAGTGTTGATTGATATCATTTTCTTTCTATCTTTCTGTTATTGTTAATACTGTTTCTAACAATTGCAACAGCGTTTTTGACACGAAATAAATAAATGTCTAAGCTTTCAGTTGTTTTCTTGTAAGTCGTGTGAAATGTAGCCAGAAACTTACGGAAGATTAACTGGGAAGTCTTTAAGAACCTCCTCACACAGCGGCTCGAATCTGCAGCACCACCCTCTGCTACTGGCTCCTCTGCCGCCGTCGCTGTACTGGTTGACTGGATAAACGAGGCAGCAGATGCGCCTAGCCGGCCGCGCCGTAACCAGCCTCCACGATTTCGACAATTGCCTCCCCACATCCGAGAGGCAATAGCAATCAAAAACCAACTAAATAGGGAGAGGTGTCTCACTAGGGATCCGGCTACGAAGAGAGTGGGAGATCAAAGAGGAGGTAGAACAGTACAGAATTTCTCACTGGTCTAATTTCATTTCCACCTTGAATATAGAAGACGGGTCTGCATGGCGAGCCACGAAGGCCCTACTCCGGCAGAGGTTAAAGATCCCACCTCTGGTTGTTGGAAATAACCATGTCTGCGTCGCAGAACAAATGGCTGAAGCTCTTGCTGAGACCTTTAAACCAGTCGACGTCCCTAGAGACGATAAGCACATAGACTTCGTAGAGCGACGCCTGAGTCGCTTCCTAGAAGCTGTTCCTCCGTAGGAAGACTTCATAGAGGAAATCACGGTACAGGAGGTGGCATCAGCCCTCGCGAACCTGAAAATCAAGAAAGCCGCCGGACACGACGGGTTCTCCGACAAATGCCTCCTACGGCAATCCTATACATCTCGGAGTCTTTCAATGAAATTCTCCATACAGGCGAATACCCGCAAACGTGGAAACATGCCCACATTATACCCATTCCCAAAGCGGGCAAGGACAGAAGGTCGCCCAAGTCTTACCGACCAATCAGCCTGCTGCCTATACTTTCTAAAGTGTTTGAAATGATATAACGTAAGAGACTGCGCAGAATCATGGACAGCGAGAGGCTGCTGCCGGATAAACAGTTTGGCTTCCGACAAGGGCATTCCACCCCTCAGCAGCTCCTTCATCTTGCTGAAGAAGCCTTTGCGTTTTGAACGTCGCGAGTACTTCGGTGCGGTCCTGATGGATGTCAGCCGAGCCTTCGACTCGGTGTGGCACCAAGGACTCTAATATAAACTTCTCACGCAAGGTGTACCTCTTTTTCATGTTAAACTACTCAAGAGCTACCTGGAATGACGAACCTTTGGAGTAGTCATGGATGGCCTCAATCAAAAATATCGCTGCAGGCGTCCCACAAGGCTCGGTCTTAGGCCAGTTGCTATACAGCCTCAACACTGCTGATACACCTACTACAACATGTTTTTTAAAAAAAGCCAATATTCGGGAATGGGCAACGAAATGGTGGCTAGCCTTTAATGCGCCAAAAGCCAAGCGATTGTATTGACTAAGAAGAAAGTTCCACAAAACCTGACTCCTCTAACCCTCTTCGGCGAAGATATCAACTGGACAAGTACTGCCACCGACCTACCTAGGTGTGAAAATGGACAAGAGAATGACGTAAAAGCCTCACGTCACCAACGTCCGTGCAAAGGCATCCGGGAGAGTGAGAATTCTATACCTGATTCTCAACCACTCTTCAGCACTGTGGCCGCAGCTGGGAATCCGCCTCTACATTGCACTAATCAGGCCAATAATGGAGTACGCAGCAGTCGTCTGGGGGAACACTGCTGCCTCCAACCTACAGCAACTGCAAGTTGTACAAAACAAGGCCATAAGACAGGCATATCATCTTCCGCGTGAGACGAAGACACATGTCCTCCACAAATAAGTGGCATACCCAAGCTTCGCAAGAGGTTTGAACAGCTGGAAAGACAATTTTACGCCAATAATAAAAAATCTACTAATCCGCTGATAACCGCTCTAGGTGCGGATCGAATATATGACAACACTCTCAGGTGGCCAAAGAAACTACTGGACCACTAAAATATAAGAACAATGACAAAAGCACCGGATACGACAAATCCAGATAGAGACGAACCGTTTTGATAATGACAACCAATAACATTAACTGTAAGGAGATGCGCTATAGCGCTAAAACTTCCCCTCAACCTGGGACTTAGGATTTCCCAATATGGAATGTCACTGCACTGCATATCGGCAGTAAATGTTTTTGACTTCCTCTCGTGTAGTCTCGGCAGACGAACTGTGGCTCCCACCACTTTCATGTTCGCCATCATTTTTGACGGTCTGTGTTTATAGAGCTGTATTTTACTTTCTTATTATTTTAATAAACACGTTTCTCTTCAATAAACGAGTTAATTTTTCCAAATTTCCAACAAAATATATATTGAGGTTGACCGTAAATGAACCACAGTCGTAATGAAGAGGCAAGCTTCTATTCAAAACTTTTTCGCCAAAAAAACAAGTGTCAACAAGCCCGTTGGTGATAGTACTGAAGTCGGTAGTGTTATGAAAGGACAAAGTGCAAATACGTCTGACAGTGACAATGCTGAATTCGGTTGCGTTGGTAGAATTGCTTCTTGTGATGTCGCTACTTCGAGCTCAATTAACGTATTTCCGGTTGTGGAGGATAGTAGGCCTAATCAAGTAATTAAAAATATCTATGATATTGGAAACTACTGTCAAAACAATTCCATTCAGTCTTTCATAAACGAAAAAAAACTTTTTTTGTTAGAAAATGTTTGGAAACCTAAGCCTTGGTACAAATTTCCCACCATCACTGGTTCAAACCATATTCGATGTTTTAAAATGAAGTGGCTAGAAGATTTTACGTAGTTAGCATATTCAGAGGAAAAATTGGGATGTTTTTGGAAGTATTGCGTATTATTTTTCCATACTAAAAATGTAGGGAAAGGAGATCACCAAATAATGGTTACTCAGGCTTTTACCAATTTAATAAAAAAAAGCCAGGGAAATGTTCAGCAAACATGAGAAGTTTTTCTATCATAAGAAATCAGTTTTGATCTCTGAAAACACAAAAGCGATAGTTAAGAACAATGCTGAAAGTGTTATTAATCAAGTAAATACCCAGAGAAGACTGGGTATTGAGAATAATAGAAAACGGCTAATCCCTATAATACAAACAATACGATTTTGCGGGGTCTAAGGGGTCATCGTGACTCTGGAGGAATAAGCCTTGAAGAACCAGACCAAAATGATGGGAATTTTTTATCGTTGTTGAGATACCGAGCCAACAGTGGAGATAATATTGTTAAAGACCAGTGGTGGGAAGACTATGTACACAAGTTCTTTCATTCAAAATGAACTTATTAACACATTTGTTCACATAATACAATCAAAAATTATAGAAAATGTCAGAAAGTCTGTTTTTTATTCAGTTTTAGCAGATGAAATCACTGACATCAGCCAAATTGAACAGTTTTCTCTCCGTGTACATTAAGTAGAGGACCAAAGTTTCAAAATCAGAGAAAATTTTCTGAAATTCGTTCCCGTTTATGACTTCACTGGAGCAGGTATGGCTAACACAATACTAGATAGATATGTTCACTTTGATCCCATGTGAGAATAATCTCGGGGATGTGGAACAGTACATACACTTATTGGTAATGTCAATATTACTATATAATTGATAATATTATATATTGACAAGAATTTAATTATGACCCATTAGTATAACCAATATTTCCTGTAATCTACAAATACAATCCCGAGTTAGTTAATACTTATTATGTGGAACAGTGTATTAAGAGACCTTGTCAACATTAGGACTTGTCCTAAACAAAATGAGAGGCCAAGGGTACGATGGTGCTGCCACGATGAGTGGGCAATTGAGAGGAGTACAAGCTTCCATCAGAGAAAAGCTACCGTTGGCCCTGTATATACATTGTTCTTCACCCACTCTAAATTTGTGTTTGTCAGATGTGAGCAGAATACCTTCTATAAGAAACCGTATGGGTGTCATAAAAGAAGTGTGTGGATTATTTCATATTTCAGCAAAAAGAACAGAAATATTGAAATCAATTATTTCTGAATATTGTCCAGAAAAAAAGAAAAAGAAACTTATTTCACTGTGCGAAACCGATGGGTAGAAAGGCACGACTCGGTAATTTTATTTAAAGACATTTTGGAGCCTATCTTTCTCTCACTTTGCAAAATAGAAGAGGAATTCAGTGACTCAGCATCTAAGGCTCACACTCTAAGTAGTGATATTAGTCAATTTGGATTCCTTGTTAATCTTTTTGTTTTTTAGCATGATGCTATCAACCACGCATAACTTATCTGAGCAGCTTCAAAGCAAAAATATAGATCTTCCACAGGCCTTGGCTAACGTTACGAGTGTGTTACACCTTCTGTCAAAGGAGAGGGCAAATGCTGATAAATCATTTAAAGCCTTGTATAATCAAATAAAGTCATTCGCTGCTAAACTTGACATTAAGGAAGAGATTCCAATAATTTACCGCCTTCAAACAGCACGTAGCAACGTCCCTTACGCCACAGAAGAAGAAGTCTATCGATGAGCTGTTTATGTGCCATACCTGGACGATTTTTGTGACTCACTGAAAGAACGCTTTGAATCTCACAAGGAAACAGTTACATTCTTACAAAACATCCTTCCACAATTATGCATCATAACAGATTTCGGTTCATCGCAGGCTGCTTTTAGTTTCTATGACGAAGATTTGTCACATAAAGAGATTGTGCGAAGTGAGTTTATGTTATGGAAATAAAAGTGGAGTCAGGAAAATCCTTCAAATCTTTCAAAAACGGCTATAAGTTCTCTACAAACACGTGGAAAGACTTTCTTCCCCAACATTTATAACTGAAATTACTTGCAGTTCTCTCTGTTTCTGACGCAACCGTAGAGAGAACTTTCTCCTACCTCAGAAGACTGAAGACTTACCTAAGGAACAGCACGTCTAAAAGTAGATTTAACGGACTTGCTTTACTTTCTATATACAGAGACAACATAGTTAGTGACGTTGAAGTTCTTGATAAGTTTGCAAGTGTACCAAGAAACCTAGAATTTGTTTTGTAATCATTGATATATATAAAAAGTGAAGTTCCTTTTCGTTAGTTTTTTTGTTCTTTTATTGTATTCTTTTTACTGTCAGTTGGATAAACGTTTAATAAAACAAATTTCGTTGCATTTTCATTGACATTGCATTTATTAAACCTTCTTTTAAGGCCTCTCCAAAAAGATACTCAAAACAGTTTTTTTGAATGATAATTGATAAAACACACATATGCATGTGTATAAAAAAGATAAAAATAGGGGTTTTGGCAATTTATACATCCATGACAAAACAAAACATTATGTATAGCTGGAACCCCTCCAAACACTATAATCAGAATTGCGTATTTGACTCTTTTAGTTTGGATAAGTGTTTACAGATGAGACATTATTAAAATCTTGACCAATGTTTGAAATAATAGCAACTGAGATCTTTTCATCATTTGGTTTGTTTAAAAATAGATATATTTTTTATGATTTAATGGGAACAACAAAGAAACGTGATCTCGGTAAAGTAAAAGGGACATTCAGCGCAAATTACCCCTGAATATGAGCAGCAAAACTGATGTAAAGTTTCGTGGGGAATCTACTTAAAATTACTTAACCTAACCTTACATTAATCTTGCCCCCGGGGTCCCGTCCAGAAAATACATTCTATATTCGCCACTGCTGGTAAGAGTATTCTGAATGTATTATTACCACTTACAGAATGACTTTTCTTTCTTTGATGGGATCCATCGTTTTTGTTTCATCACCTTCAACTACTTATTTTGTAGTTATGATTTTTAATTTATTTAATTTAATTTAATTGCAATGGAGCACAGGCTCCGGTGGCAATTTCCCTAAACACCCATCTTCCCCCTATCCTGCACCTACCTACATTTGTCCTCTACAAATTTTATCTTTAAATTCTTTCAAAGTTTTCGGTAAATTATTCATCATTTCTCTTGGTAACTCATTCCAATCCCTGACACCCTTACCTAAAAAAATCTTCCCACTCCCTTGTGCCTGAAATAGAGTGCCAGCTTGTGGTCATGGTCATCTTTTCCCTTCCATGCCCTACTTTTCTGTAGCTGCAGTCAGTATCACTTCGTTCAAACAATTATTACCTCTTCACCAACAGGCTCTAACCTAAAAAGGCCTCAGTACTGATCATGGGCATAGTCAGGATGGGGCAGGGTGGGGCGCTTACCCAAGTAGCCGAGTGAAAATATACGAAAATAAAAATATATTTAAAAATAAATTTGGTAACATTTTGCAGAACCCTATTAGACTAGTGCTTAAATAAGTTAAATGAGTATTTTTTTTAAGTAAAACCATTTTTCGCAAGTAGTTTTATTAAGTTTCCTTGTTTTTGCCCCTCCATGAAGCTAATACTGGCTACGTCCTCGGTACTGGTTCAATCATTCCTGGAATTGGGATCCCTTACAGCTTTAGCTATTAATTTAGGTCACATGCTCTTCTTATCATGTGTAGGCCATGAATAGTGAAATACCATCTACGAGTCGTGACCACAGACATAAACTCCACGACAAAACTATTTCCCCAGTGGCATCTCCATGATTACTAGTCTCAGCATGGTTCAAATTTGGCCGATTATCGCGAATGAGCTCCATCCTGGTAGGATGCAACTCCTTCACGATCTTCACCAATAAACTCTCATGCTATAACTCGTATCCCTATCAATAATATTCTACGAACCTCCACGTCACATCTCATACTTAGTGAAATACCTACAAAGTGATCCCATATCCATTGTCCTATTGTTGCACTAGGTTTCAACCAGTGGCGTAGCTAGGTCAACAAGGGCCCCGGTGCAAAAAAATGATTTTGGGCCCTCAGGCCAGATGGACGACGTCTTTTTGCTTTGTGTTGCTGGTAGGGGCCCCCTGAGCTGAGGCTGGGGGCCCCTGAGTTGTGCTTGGGGGGCCACCTGAGCAGTGGTTGGGGGCCCCTCTGAGCAGTGAGGGCGTCTTAGTGAGGGGGCTCTGTGTCCCTTTAGATGACGGTAGAGCCTGTTTGCCGTGAATGCCCTTTGGCCCCCTGAACTGCGCTTGGGAGTCCCCTGAGGTATGCTTGGGGGCCCCTTGAGCGTAGGGGCCCCGATGCACTGCACCGCCTAGCCCCATAGTAGCTACGTCCCTGGTTTCAACAAGCTTGTGACCTAATAGCCTGTGTTTAACTTATTATACAGAAGTGAGTCTATACCTCTCCAATGGCTAATATCTTTCAGAAAACGAATTTCTTTCCTTTTTTATTTCCACGCCTTTCCCTAGTGGCGTACTACTACACATACGTCTACATGAATTTTTTCCTCCTACACTCCTGACTGGTAATAGTACAAAGCAACTTCCCCAAAAAATATCTGAAGTGTCTGGCTTCTTCATTTGTTTATTCTATTTCTCCTAAGACCTATTGCCACCTATCAATCGTTATATTCATCCTCCCTACTGAACCCATCGTATTTCCTTTCCGCTGAGTGTCCATTTCACTTTCTTTTCTTCCTGCTTTTTCCAAGGAAGAACCTCATTTTGTTCACGTTTTCCCTTTCTGCTACATCAGCCCAGCTTCTTACACTAATTGTAGTTAAAACCATTCTCTCCGGCAATGTGACAGGCTCCATACTTTCAATACATAAATTTTCGGAATAATTCATTAGTGTTTGGACCGTAAAATGTATTATTTAAGTATGGTGCATTTAATTTAATTTAATTGCAATGGAGCACAGGCTCCGGCGGCAATTTCCCTACACACCCATCTGCCCCCTATCCTGCACCCACCTACATTTGCCCTCTACAAATTTTATCTTTAATTTCTTTCAAAGTTTACGGTAAATTATTCATCATTTTTCTTGGTAACTCATTCCAATCCCTGACACCCTTACCTAAAAAAGAGAATCTTCCCACACCCTTCTGCCTGAAATCGAGTGCCATTAACTGTGTACTTTAGATAAGAGTTTTAATAGAATTTTGTAGTTCGATTTAATGTAAATTTATGTGGTGCTATCGGTTTTACGCTCATTTTTATTACCTTGCACTTGGGTTTTGTAAATAACATAGTTTATTTGTGGAATACAGGATATTACTGTAAAATAAGTTACTTGTGTTCATGGAGGAAGGCTTGTGTTGGCTATATACTTATGGATCTGAAAGCCAAATTTTTCATCTATGCGCTATCTCTGGTTATTTTGAAGGTGATCTCTGCTGTTGTATATGTTAGATAATGTTTGTTTATTTTTGAAAAATGAAAGTTGAATCGATAAGTAAACATTTCAAATTCATCAGCTGTAGTCACTAGGAGCTGATAGGTAGTAGCGACGTTTTTCTAATGATATGTTAAGATGATGGATCGTGAGGAAGAATTCCTGTGTACATTTTTCAACAGTGTTGCTCATCTTAATTTTGATAAAGCTAAGGAAGTGGTGGTAAGAATTGTTGTCTGATCTCTCCTTCTTGAAATATTCATGGATGCTTATGTACTATAACTCTAATCCCTGAAACAAATTAGTGATTAAAATCATAATTCAGTTAAATTCTTCTATGCTATATGGCTCGCAGATTAATATGAATGGTTGATTAGTATTGAATGCATGATAATCATCATGGCCCCCTAACTTCCAGAGTGTTTGGATTTGTATACTTTACTGAAACGTAGTTAAAATGTTACTACTTTACATCGCGATTTAGAGCCAAATACTAACGTTTAGCTGAATTAATTACTTCAGTAATACGGCATAAATAAAAGTAAGAAAAATTAAAAATAAATTTTGAAATCTCAACCCGTTAGGTTGTAATCTTAATGTTGATTATAGCCTTAATCTTCTTGAAGTAGTGATCTCAATAACATTTGGCTCATGAAAGCAACTTAAGTTATAAATAAACCTAAGTTCATCGTGCCTTATCACATAACTCAAAAAGTCAGTTGTCATTCCTGTGAAGATTGCATTTCTACAAGTTAGACTAAGCCATGGACATTCATAGAAGCAGTCGTTCTTCAGCATTACTTGGGTTGTGTTATTCAAGATTAAATGTAAAGTTGAGAAACATGTACCATTGAAATAATTGCTCACCAAACATCACAGCAAAAAATGTTGACATGTCTGTGTTGTCAATGGTGGATGCCGTTTTGGTAGCCAATCTCGCTATAGATTACTATGCTGACTGTCTAATTTGTAATATTTGCTAATTATATACATATGTTGGGTCTACTGGAGATCATGATTCCACTGCAACGACATTCAGTAATGACATCATAATTCTTCTGTAGGCAGTCGCAAGATGTATTATTTTTGAGCAATAATTCTGTTGCAATACAGCCTGGATCATTATATTCAAGCAGAAATTATGTTTTAATACAGCCTGGACCAGCAAGAAACCATTAAACGTACTTCTGAAAGTATTTATAGTGAAGTCTTGCATTTGACCACTGCAGTATTATGATGCCAATTGCTTGAAGACTTACATTTACACATGATGCCAGTTTCTGGCGGAATTGTGATCTCCAGTAATCGCCACATGTTATTGGTACAGGGATTGCACTGATTTATGGAGCACAGCATACATTATTTATCCTCCAAGTATCACAGGTACTAATATTCTTTGTAGTGCAATAACTGTTATGTTTGTAACTACCTTTCAAATATCCTTATTTATATTGTATTCAATCCTTTTTATGCCCATGATGCACCCTTTTTCTTCGGCAATACTGTTTCTGCTTACTGCAATTCTCGTCAATACAACCTCAGCTCTGCTGAGAGCTGAGCCTTATGTGAACTGTCCAGGACAAGAAAATCATCATTCTCCTACTTATAAGGATTCCATGACCATGATCATAGACCATAGTGAATACTAGGCTGAGGCCCTGAGACAATTTTTCAAACACAGCATCTATATTCCACACCCTGCAGATTACACCATTTCCATTTGTCAAGAAATAACCCTTTTTCGTCTTCCAGGGATACTTACAAGGCCTCTCATCACAATCCATTTAACCTCCAGATACCTCAAAATACATGTACGCCCATTGTGTACCTTCTTCCAAAGGTCCACAAAGCCGATAGTCCTGGAAGACCTATGTCTACATATGGATCACCTACTGAAGAAATTTCAGCATTGGTGGATCAACATCTCAACTCTGTGCTGGATCTTCCTTTCTATATCACCAATACTCCATACTTGCTCGATATTCTGTCCACAGTCCCCAAACTACTACCTCCAGACACATTCCTTGTCTCCACTGATGTTACCTCATTTTACATGAACAGCCCCCACTATCAAGGCTCAGTTCCCTTGTACACTTGCTAAATATGCCCCCCTCCTCCCACACACAGCCTTTCCAGCACATTGTTGGTTCACTTCAGTATCTCCAATAACAGCCATTCCTTCAACTTTCAAGATTCTCTTTAGTTATAGGGCACTACCATGTGTACTCACATGGCCTATCTTACACCAACCTTTTCCTCAACTGTCTGAAAGAATTATTCCTGAACAGCCCCCTTGCATTGTTCAGATAGGTAGATGATGCATTTATGTCTGGACCCGCAGTGGAAACCACCTTCTGGTTTTCCTCAGTACTAATTCCAACATCTTCACCTGCTCTTACTCCCATTCGTACACTCATCACCTTCCTCAATGTGGACATTTCCATAAGATAAAATACCCTTCAAACTTATATGCACATATATTGTTGCATGTTTTCATTACCTACACATTCTGTATATGAATTTTAAGTCTTTTAAAAGTGAAAAATTATGCATACCGTCAGCTGACCACTCGCTTAAACAGTACCATTGAGGGCAAGTTTTGTGTGGGTAAGTGCTATACTGTTGTGAGCCATATGCTGAACAGAATTTTGTATTTTTATTTATTAAATATGTACTGGAGGTGGAGGTTGGTGTTGTCCCAGAATTTACCTAGATGAATGAGGAAAAATGCAAAAATTACAATCAAGATGTCATATACGTGGGGCCCAGGATTTGGGCCTTTTGACTATAGAACTTTTCTAATCCAATATGATGAATTATAATTCAGCTGGATTTTATACATAAAATATCATTGAATGCATTTGAGCCTCAGCATTTATAATTGTTTTCTTGCAGGAAAAGGAGCGAGAGTCTTCGAGACTTGGACTAACTGGACCATGGGGTATGCTGCTCACTCATTTGCCCCAAGTTGCAGTAGCTGAACGCTCATATATAGATTTGGGCTTCTTTGCAACAAAGAATAAAGGATTTTTACGGAAAGACGTAAGTAAAATAAAAGATTAGAACTTAAAAAATATTAATTATTCCAGTTTATAGGATTAAGGAAAATGGAAGGGAACAGTTGAGCCTTTACCACTTATTAATGTTCAGTTCATTTGTGCTCAGGCGTAGCCACTTGAATTAAGGAGTTGTTATATATCTATAAAGCGAAAACCATGTAAATATAGTGGAGAAAAACTAAAAAATGAGCAAATTTTGTTGGGGTTATCACCATTTCAAAGCTTAGAATCAGACTTGAATTGTTTGGCATATTTCTATTTTACATTACCTGGAGCAGTAAATGAAATTCTGAACATGTCATGAGAAACACTAAAGATGGAATTACTAGATGTTACGTACTCCATGCTACAACAAAACTTACACACTTCATCAAAATACTATGACGTATTCCGATTCTTTGCTTAAACTTGTGGTATTCAGTTTTGAAACACCGTAGATGGCCATGTTGAATGCTAAAAGCTATGGAAACTAATAACCAAAAAGTCAGTGATTTATTTACCCACCATATCAGGGTGTAGACCTACAATCTCTCTGACCTTTGCCTTTTGTACGATCTCTCTGACATTAATTAATGTTTAATTGATGGTTTTAACATGAAAGCTTTTAGTGCCTATGTTGGTATTTTGAAGAAGCTTTTATGGTTGTACTGTAGATCACAATACATTTGGCACTAATATAGTTTATTGATTATGTTATTCAATATAAATTGCAAGGAAAGGGAAAACGACTCATCACTCACCAAAGTTGAAGGCAGCGACGGGTGAAGAACATATATGACAAACACAAGAATACACAATATTTCGGTTGTACACCTTATTCATGCTGAAGTAAATGTGGTTGAGGAGGTGTGCACATGCTGAAGTTGAGTCATGTAGTAAACTTCGGCATGTGCACACCTTCCGAACCACATGACTCATTTCCTTAAGCATGAATAAGGTGTAAAACCAAATATTGTGTATTCTTGTGTTCGTTATATATGTTCTTCACCCGTCTCTGCCTTCAACTTTGGTGAGTGATTAGTCATGTTCCCCTTCCTTGTAATTTATATTGCCCAAAACAGTGTTTTTTTCCTTGGTTTGATTATGTTCTTCAGTAATTTATTTTCAATGTTTGCATAAAGTGCTTAGTCCGCGCAAGTAAAATATTTGGTGTTTGCAGCTGAAAGTAAATTCAATATGTTCACAATAATTAATGCTTATGCTGAAGGTTTTTAACATGAATATAACTTTGTATTAATCCTTTAATGTCAGAAATGAGAACAGTTTAGAACAACTGTGAACCCTCCTTTTTTGTATTAATGCAGTTTGTGATAGATTCTGCATTATATACATGAGTTTCTCACATAATATAGCTTTCATGAATTTCATACTCTATTGTGTTTAGTAATGTGGTGTAACGTAACCTAGAATTTCGTAAATTTGCATAATGAAATTTGTTTATAGAATAGCAGGCTTAGGTGAACAACATGATACTGCAGTTTTAGAGTCATTTTTGAAGGTAATTCAGGTAAAAATTCAAATGATATAGTTAATGTAGGCAATAATTCAAGTTTAAATAATAAATTCAAGTAATAAATCTATCTAAACAGCTGTAGAAAATCTGCAGATGTAATATTTGGTTTCGATATAATTTCACTGAAATCAATATTTTTCTTCACTTTGAAAGATATTTAGGGTAATAAACAGTCTAAAGATAATAAATTTTGTTACAAGGAAACCATACTAAAAAGTTTGAATACATTAAAAGTGAAATGTTGGTATAGACATTTATTACATAAATATACACTCTAAAATTCATGAAATCAGATGTTAGAAAAGGTATAGGAAGTCGACCTACAGCAAGAAAGTAATATAATTTTTGCTGAAACAACATACTAAAATTTTGGAAAACTCAGTATTGTCTAAAGATCTTTTTTTTTAAAAAAAAACATTATATGGTAAAGTCAGACACATGGGTAAGAAAAAATTAATAATTTTTGTAATATACATAAAATCAGGGGAAGAAATTGTATTCAAAATAGAGTTTAATTAGATACAAAGAGTTTCTAGTAAGTTTCATTTAAATTCAGGAAGTCATTGGATTGATATAAAAGAAAGTAAATTTTGGCGCCAACTTTGATAAGATGGCCAATGGCTTAGTCTGTCAGAAAGCATTCATTTGGAAGAGTTTACAAAAATTAATAATAAATCGGAGAAAACGGGTAGTGATTTCAAAATTGCTCAGAAGTATTTTGAAATATTTAGAATTGTTTAAAATCACTTTCAGATTGTTAACTTTAAGAGCTTAGAAATATTAGTTAAATTCTGTTTTAGTTGAAGAATTTTATTTCACTCTTTTGAAAACAGTAAACATGCCTTGCTTGATATCATATGAAAGAGAATTCTATTAAAAGTAAAATAAAAGATATTTCAGCTTTGTGGCTGCAAAATTTTAAAAGTTATTAACAAGTTTTGGGCCAAACTATTGAAGCTACGAAATTTTTTATAAGGATCAAAATTAACACTTGTAAAGGATCTAGCGACTGCCAAAGTTTCAGAGCAATAGGAATATTTTAAGTTGGCAAGGTCATTTATATAATACAATCTTCAAGCGTGAGATCGGACATTTGATCAGTTGATCAGACTACTTCCGTGAGAAACCAGGAAGACGTCATGTTTCCACGAGTGTATGTAGATGCCAGCCAGTCTATTGCTAATAGTTAAAGTGAACACCACGCTCTTTGGTGCAATATAGATGCACCCAATCTTCAGTATTTAGTTAGAGCGAGTACAACGCTACTTATTGGTGCGATGTATACGCCGCCCAGTCTCACAGATTCAGTTAGAGTAAGTATATTGCTTTGAGGTAGCCTTTTATGCCATGTGGTGCGACGGAGTAACCTAAGTATTGGTAGTTGGCAGATAAGTTAAATTTTCGGGGCGTGTGACAAAATTTTATCTGTTTATCTGCTTCCATACACCAGTTAGTTTTACTTTGAACAATGGGGTTTGGTCTGGCTCGATTGGTTAATCAAAACTCCATTTATATCTTTGGAGACTTGTCTGATGCCAATCTAGTTTTGTAACTTTGCTGAAACTTTCAGAATATATTGAACATCTATTAGCATGTATCAGTGATTTTTATTTACTGTTACCTTTCCTAGTATGGAGTCTAAATCAAGCTAGGTGGTGGCTGAGTCAATATTGTGTAGACTGAAATTATCCAGGGAAGAATCACGGTTACAGTTGAGATAGAACAGTTTTGCACTGACACCTGCTGAACTTTAGGCCTCACAGTGGTTTAGATATTTGCATATGCGCAAGAGCTTTCTTCCCTTGAAGTTAGGCTCCAAGCCTTTGATGGCCTACTCATTGCCTCCTTTTAGAAATAAAAAAGTACTCACTGTACCCTTTTCAGAAAAAAAACCCACACACTCCTCTTTTTGTAATAAATAAACCATAGTATTCCAATGATTTTTAGCTCAGAACCCACTTTTTGAAACAGTGATTCAATGACGCCTCTCTTAAGTGAAATATGAAATGCCATTTATAGAAAAACAAGGACAGATTACTGAAATTACTTTGTTAAAGGATATTGAAAATTTTGGGTTATTGTTCACAATTTGATTAAAAAGTACTTGTTATGAAAAACATATTATTAATACAAGGGCTGAGCTTGGTGTAATGACAATAGTTTTTCGATATTTAATGTCTTATTTGTCATCAAAAATCTTCAAGCAGGGGGCAGCGGTTGGTTCTCAAAGCCCTCTAAGTTTGCCTTGGACCAGAAACGCCTCTATGATCTCTTCAACACTGACCGGTGGGTGGTACTATCTCCATTGGGAACCACTGGTACAGACGAGCACTTTTTGAAAGGGGTAAAAAATGGGTTAGTAGGGAAATTGCCTCTGGAGCATGTGCTCAATTTAATTAAATTAAACTTCAACATGAGGCTGATAGTTGAATGGTAGCACTCAGGCCTGGCTTTCGGTAAAATATGGATTCAAATCTTTCTCTAGCCATCCAGTTTTCAGAATCGAAGAAGTACACAAGTGTGCATTTCACTTTTGACTTCCATAAGCAAGCTGTATTTCGGTTTGTGTGACCTCTTTGAACACTTATTACAAACTTTGACATTTTGTGTCCGGTCCTACTGGAAGAACATACTCTCATCCTCTGTAATATCACTGTTTAATAACTATAGGAACAGATCAGCTGCTACATTCTTCTGTGCATCTCGCTATTGATCTGTGAGAATTAGAGGCACCATTTTTTAATAAATTTTTGCCATTCACAGATCTTTAGTTATTAATTTGTGAAAAGTTTCCTGATTGATGTTAATTTCTTTTGCAATCATTTTAAGTGATACTCATATTCATTGAAGGGGTAATATAATTCCATGTTCCCTATCCGTGTTGACCCCTTACTGCACCACTACTCAAGACTGAGCAGTTGCCAGTATGACTAGTTGCGTTGGAAAGATCAAGATCTATTCTGGCTGCAGGATTGTCATGTCATACTCACTACAATCAGTCTCATCAAGTTATTGTCAGGCCTAGTACACTGATGTCATTTTACAGTTTCTACTTTCAGTGGTATAAAAGCCACTTATAAGAAATTGGCATAGTGTTATCATTGTCATTTCTGTTTCCTGATGGAAATAAGGAAGGTTAGGTAAAATAAACCCATCACTCACCATAGGTGAAGGCAGGAGAGCCATAACAAACACAAAAATGCTTTATGCATTTGGCGAGTTGATTGAGTGTGTACGTACCAAGACTAAACACATGTGGCGAATTTCTGTGTGTACACATACAAATTCAATGTCATATGCCTTGTATACATAGTTAAAGTTTTTACCGAAATATTATAAAATATGCTCGTATTTGTGTGTTCATCATGCCCTCCTGCCTTTATCTGCGATGAGTGATGTGTTTATTTTCCCAGTCCTCCATCAGTTTCATTGACACTATTTTTTTTAATTTTTTTGATAAGTCTTCATATTAGTAATAAAAATAATTAATCATTTTATTTCATTTGAAAAGCTATATCAGCCTGCATTAAATTATTTAACAATAAAGAGCATTCTATTTGCTAGCACCAACCCTCTTTTTCTCTGTATATTTTTTTTCCAACTTTTGCTCAAGGATTATCCAGAAAGTAGTATCCATTTAATATTAAAAAAGTGGGCAGTAAAAATATTTTGAAAAAAACTTTTCAATTTAGATAAACGTAGCTCACATGACTTTTCCAGTCACCATGTAAGTTCGACTAATGGGTCATGCCGTGTAATGAGTTTTTGAATCTCAGCCTTGTATTTCTTTGATTCCAATTTATTGAGAGAAGTAGTGACTCCTTCTTTCAGATGTTTATCACTTTTAAAACACGATCCTCCCAAAAGTCTTTCAATTTCATAAGCAAATAAAAATCGGAAGGAGCCGGGTGTGGGCTGTAAGGTGGAGGATTGAAAACTTCCAATTAAAACATGTTCAGTAGTTGTGTTTTTCCATCAGTGTAAAGCATGGCATTATCATGTAAAAGCCATTGCCACTTGCACCCAAGCTAAAATTTGATGCCATTACTGAACAGATGATTCATCCACTGTGTTGTCTATATAAATCTTTTTAATTTGACAGTGAATATAAGATGGTGACACATTTCTTGCATTAAGGAATTGTATAACGGATCTCATTTCACAGTTGGCAGTGTTCTTAATTTTTTTTAAATATTTGCAGAAACAACGACAACAAAAAAGAATTAAAGGTGGAACCTTAATACATTCACAGGAAGCAGACAATCAACCAAAACTAGTTGACCTTAAGTGGTAGCTACGGGAAATTCCAGTGTTGTATACAGTGCAAACAGGTGCTACTTTCCATATGGCCCAGTTTGCAAATTGCATACATAAGTTCTTTGTTTCCTTATTTTGATCACCCTTTTTCATTAGTAAATGTATTTTTATAAGCAATGTTACACAGTTAAATGCCCAATGGTATTGAAGCTATTATTTTTTATATATTGTGCTAAGTATGTACTGGGTTATAAAAGAAATAAATTTTGAAAGCCTATGTATTCACAACCAAACTAGTTTCATATTTTTGGAGAGAATTGTCACTAGGAGTCCTCTTCTTTGTACTTTGAAAGTTTGCCAGTTCACTTTTAGAGACAAGCATACAACAGAAGGTGCACTGTGGTATTGAGTTAAAAATGAATTAGAGTGTTCAACATGTATTTATTCACAGATACAGAATTTGACCTCAAAATAGGTGGAGCATCACATTTTGCTTTAATCAGTTTGTGAAAAAGAATGCCTTTATAAAGATAAAAATTTTGACTGACGAGTTGTGTTTGAAGAGCATATGCCCCCATCAACACAAATTCTTACATAGGTATGCTAATGGTCTGATGGAGAAGAAGTTGGGAACTTCATTTCACAACAGTATGTCGTTCCATCCCATTAGTACTTACCTCTTCATTGTAACTTAAAAATGAACATGGTGGGTGAGTGTCTCAGGCATCACATTCAGGTGGACACTGGTTCAAATAACTGTCCAGATATCCTGATTTCCCTTTTCCTTGGTTTTCCAAAACCACTCCAGGTATGTGCCTATATGGTTACTTCAAAAGACCACTGCCAAATTTCTTTGCATACTTTGCCTGCAGCCCTATCCTGCCTCTAATGATCTAATGTCTATGAGGCAATAATAATAATAACTTGAATCAAAAACCGAGCGTGGTGGTGTAACGGCTAGCGTTCTGGCCTCGCATTCAGGAGGATGGCGGTTCGAATCCCCGTCCGGGCATCCAGATTTGGGTTTTCAATGGTTTCCTAAATCACTCCAGGCAAATGCCGGGATGCTTCCTTCAAAAGGCCATGACCAAAGTCCTTCCCATTCCTTGCCCCCCATCCTTTCCCGTCTCTAAAGACCTCGCTGTTAGAGAGATGTTAAGCAGACAAAAAAAAAATTGAATCAAAAATTAATGCAACAATGGGTTAGTCACAGGGAAGATCATGACTGGACTTTCATCGCTGGTCCCCAAAAAGCCCTGCTTTAACCACCCTGTAAGGTACCCTTTAGTTCAGCAAAAGCTCTCCCACTAGCCATTCCCAGCAGTGAAATGTTCAGTAGATCAAGTGAAGTCACTTATGTCGGACTAGTGTTGCAAATTAAAAAAAAAAAAAAAATTCAGGTTTGTGAAAAAATACATGAAAAAAAACTTAACACCCTTGTTTTTTTTTAAATTTGGTTTTCTTTTTCAGAAAACAAAATATTTGGTAAATTATAGTTTTATTTATGGAACTTACATTTTACATGTTTGTTTTAAATCTAACTGAATCATATAATGTTTTACATAATGATTCATAAATGTATCTATAAAGGTAACATAATTTTATTCATCCTCTGTGTCAGTACCACATTCACTAGTATTAGCACTACCAACACTAGTTTGGTCGGTGTCGGAATTTTCTGTTTCTTCTTCTGTCTCCTCCAGATCCATAACTTCAGAAATAGTTACACTTTCTTACTGGTTGTTCTTGTATTGCACGCAAAAGATTTTGAGAATGCAATTTTAAATTGTGAGTAAAGTACACACTGTGTATAAAAGCTGCGCCGATAATTCTGTATTACAGTCTTTTAAGTTTGAATTTAATTTATTATCATACAACATAGGAGCTTTATTTCTTTTTCAATTGTTGGTTTACGCGAACAGTTGCAAGGAAACGATTCATAATTACTGAAAATTTAATGACTCGGTATCACTATGCGCTTAGAGTTTAACAAGTATACGAATATAAGGAAAGCACAATAAGTAATGAAAAGAGGCAAAAAACCGTAAATAAATTTAAAATTCATATTTTTTTTTTTTTTTAAAAGATCCGTAGGTCTACAGATAAATTCGTAGTGGGCAGCACTAGTTCAAATAGCGAGTATCAATCCAAACAACCCCCTTTCCTTCTCGCGCATCCTAGCCTCTCCGGGAAGTCCCCATTCGTAAAAGAAAACTTCAGTCAATGTCGCCAATATTTTCGTAATTTTCTTTTCAACTGAACCAGAAAAATATAGTAGATTTAAAAATTAAGATAAGTACTTAGTATAAACTCTAAATCAGTCATATTAAACGTAAAATGCCTTACAAATTTGAGATTTAGTAGTTATGAAAAAAAACATGGCCCCCAGAAAAAACATGTTTTTTTTTATAGTTTTTCTTCATATATTTCTTTCCCCCCAAGTCAGAAAAAAAACGTTTTTTTACCACACTATGCAGGACTTAGAAATTTCGAGAAGAGTAATTGTCAACTTGATGGAATTTTCCTGTATTCATTTCCACAGTGAAAACTCATCATTAGAATCATTTTAAAGTGTATTAATTATATCGGGAAAGGTTTATTTTATCACCGGCTATAGTCAGCATTGTCCCAAGTGTTTTGATAGTAAAATTAACTAATTTGGCAGTGTGTAATTAGCAATTTTAATTAAGAGAAAAATGAAATTTTTAACTAAAAGGAATACAATTTCGAAATTTATATCAGTAGATAACCCAAATTGAGACGATTACGAACATATAGTGGTTTTAGTAAAAAAGTTTAAGCATTTGTCTGGTAATTAAGTTTTAAAGGATAGATTGTCTTTAATTGTTGTTGGAGTTCGAGAAAGTCCTCCAAGTTGGTCACGTGATAGATTTCAATTTTAAGCTTATAGAAGTACTTTTGAATGATAAATTAAATTAAAATAGATAGAACATGATGACAGGAAGCCCTTGTAAAAATTGCAAGTTAAACTATTTTGTACTTTAGGAGATATTAATTAAAGAAAAAAGTTACTATCATCATAGGCCATTGCAAGCTTATAAAAGACCATGCAGCCACCATGATTTGTCTCATTCTTTCGCCGGAAAGTGATCGTGCAACTCCAGGCTGGTTAGCGGAGCAAATTGCTCCATGCGGTAGTGGTTTTGACAAATTCCAACATGCCGTAGTACTCACTAATGTTAGGGGGACTTGGTGAGTTTGTCTTCTCGTATGATTGTGCTTAACCTGTAATCTTCAATGAAGCTGTTGTTCGATGCTTTATCTACATATCTGGCACCGACAATGTACGAGTTAACTTTTGCAAGAATATAAGTATTGTGTTACTCTGAAACTGTGTCAAGTGACTTTATTTCAACTACCCTTCGCATTTTGGGTATAATACGAATGTGTGGAGGCCAATTTCTTAAATATTTTAGGTACCAGAAGGCTATACATGGTCATGAACTTCATTGTTCACAAATCAGACAAAAGTGTTTATCCCCCAATGAACCTTTCCGCCTGACAGCCCGCATGATTTTTTTTTTGTATTGACATGCAGATAAAAGATATAAATTTTTTCAGCTAATGGCATCTAACATTGACTAACTGAAAATGTGAATAACTGCATCTTCCTAAACACTGGGATGAAGAAAAAGATGTTGTATGAGTTTGAGTATGGATAAGATATCTTTTAAGTTTCTAATGGGATTCTATTATATTTATGAATTTAAATAAATTAACTTAGTCCAAGACCCAAAGGAATGATGAATCTTTGCTTAGGAATTGTAATAATCTATTTTGTAAGAAATAGGATGGCCAGTTCCTTTCCTCTGAGACATCCAGTTCTGTAAGGAATTTCTATGATTTTAAGCTTCAATAGCATAGCATGTTCAGACGGAGTAACTTTCTCATGCTCTTGGAGGCAGCTAACCTAATTCTTTTAGATGCAGCATGTTTCAAGGCAAACAGAGGCCCATAATGTGAAAAACCATTCTCCCACTGTACCAGCGCTGAAGTACATACTAAGACCTAATGTGACAATTATGGGCTAGCCACCTGCTAGGCACTTGATGAATAGCCAGTGAAATTCATTCCTCCACCCCAGGCCCACACCTAGAGAGCGCACTTTCAGACAGATGCTCCGAGAGTTTTTTCTCCACCATGTTGGAAGCCACATCTAGTCTTCATGTATGAGTAACAGGTATCGGCTAATGCATTTTCTAACCCTCTGCTGGCTTGGGAAAAATACTTGAAGTTACTTGATTTTCATTAGTGCTATTATTGATTTGCATCAGAGCTATTTCCACGATTTTCATATGTTTGACTATGTACCCCATTTAAGTGAATCCATTAAAGCCTCTTAATCTTTTTTCTGCTATTTCAATTGCTACCACTGAATTCCTGCTCATTACTAGCTACAAGTAACAGTAGGAGTGTATATCAGGTAAAACGAATCTGAAAGTGATTTGATCGAGGCGAACACAGAGCTCTGTGGAGTGAAACTGCTAGGGACTCTACAGTTCAACATTTAAACTAAATCACCAAGCATCCTGACATAGCTAATATGAGTGAAGTATAGGCTTTAAAAATCTGGCTACGCCATGATTCAGACCTCGTATCTTAAAGTTTTTGGACTAGCACCTTATCCACTGAGGGAAGGGGAATTTATAATTAGGTTAAAGTTTGAGAGAAAAGGAAACACTTTTCATAGCCAAGAGCATGGCAGCACCGCAGCAAGGTGGCACACAAATGTATAAAATTTTGAGGCAAAGCCCTTCTTCAGCAGGAGGAATGATTATGGGCTTACATCACTGTATGCCAATGCAGATCTGTAACCATCCATTACATAAATACAGCCTATCAAAGTTAGGATACACTGTTTTCTCTGATCACTCTTTTTGTTAAAAACTGCTTCTTTTTTAAGAAATCATGTCCATGTTTAAAAATTTCCTTCACCAGATTTTGTTCTATTTTCAGAACTCCTTAAGATCAATGTATGATGGTCTCAGGGGAGATATGCTTCGGCTGGAAGAGCTTACCAGATCAAGCACTGCCGATAAAACTATAAATACTGTCTCGTACCAGCTTTGCCAGTTTTTAACAGCTCGTATAGAGTTGATTGACTTGTATCCTTTAATTTTTTTTGTTTTATGGTAGGGATGCCATGTATGATTCAGTTGTCAATACCTATTGAGTCATAGAACCCGAAAAGATGCAAAATGTGAATTATGAAGATTGAAGGTATGTACATTTCAGATGTGGATAATTAACCTATTATTTTATTTTTTCAAGCAATTTGACTAACTTGAGACTAAAAATGCATTTATGTTTTAACATAGTTTCATTTTCAGTCTTAAGTTAGTTTTAACATTTATATCTATATTATCTTCATTGGTAACAGTCCTGAGTTGTCAAAAAAAAATAATCAAATGTTTGATGATAACAATGAAACAAAAAGCAAAGAAAACATTAGTCCATTGCTTACCAAACCTGAGGACTGACTTTTATTAGGTTTTTTAAGCCTTCAGCTGTGATAAACAATGAGTTACCTTCTGTATCATTACTCTAGTTCATAGTTTCAAATTTTTTGCAATGTTTCATGTTTTGTATATTTGGTATGAGAATTTTCTCTCATTGTTTTCTGTTCTTTTATATGAATTTTTATCTAGTAATGCAACACAAATCTAACAGTTGAAACATGGAAACTTTGAGTAAATTTATGTTGTATGCACTGTTATTGATAAAGGTAACAATTAAACAAATAGAAATATTTTGTTGTGCTTATTGACAACATATGTAATTTTTTTCTGGGAACTAGAGGCCTAATGTCAGTAAAGATTGTGTTTTGCAAAACATTATGTTTATCAAGTTGTATTCAAGCTGTCTCTTGTGTTTGGCCAGAGATGTCCAGTATCATTTAAAGACTTAGTTTGTCAGTAAGTTACTTTTTTTTGCTTTAATATGTTCAGTGTAATATTCTTGGGGGAAAAAATTAGAATTAACATTTCAATAGTAGCGTCTGTATTATGTGGTCAATTGGAAATTGTCGTTTTAGAAAAGGTAAACTATATTAAAAGGTTGTATGATTTCAAACAAAATCAGGTAAAGCTTGAAATGTAAGGCTATGGTAGCAGCTTTAATAAATTTCTGTTATTTATAATTTATTTATATATAAAAAAGCCAACGTTCTTACATGTGTCCTCAAAAACTAAAAAACAATTGAACTAATTTACTGGAGGGCAATCCTCAATCTGATCTGAAGAAAGAAACCATCACTCACAAAAAGAATTGATCAAACGTGTAAGCCTCGTGGCACAGGAAAAAACCTTTCTTATTGCAATGGCAACCATACATGCACAATATAATATCGAATTACCAATTGCATCATCTGGAATTGCACAGACTCTTTTTGATGGTTGCAGAACAGCAAATTCATCACTTTAATTGACATTGAATTACAAAATAGTGAATTACCAATCTCCAACATTTCAAAAACGATGTAGATCCAAGATGAAACAGTTGTTAACATTTTTGTTTCAAAGAATGGAAATGTCTAATTTTAGCTAAATACAAACTTTCAAATGTGTTCATTTAATCTATATGTGTACTCAAGTCCAGCAGTAGTGAAGCATTTCCAGGTCAGCTAGTTGATCTATATTGAAAAATAATCATAATCAGCATAACAGAATTTGTAGTTTAATGACTCAACTGGAATTAACGATTAATGAACATGAAATTAATAAAGCACATCTCGGAGTTTTATATGTTTTTTGTTTTTGGAAGCATCAAAGTGAATGATTTTATTAATTGGAATGAAGTTAATTTTAACAAATCACAATCTCTTTTATTTGATTTAAGAACAAGGGAATTTTTGATCTATTTTCAGTGATCACTTAAACACAATAGCTTGCTATGGAGAATCAAATATGGACAAATTTACTACTATGATGGTAGAAGAGCGACATTACACTCTGGCTGCAAGAGACAGCTGTCTGTAACAATACCCCTGCAATGAAGTCATCAATAATGCCCACTTACTACAAAGACAACTCTTTGAAATGAAAAACCCAGATCTGTGCACTCCCCCTGCATTCCAGAGAGGCAAAATGGAAACTAAATGTTACTTGGGAAGGTCATTATTTGAAAAATACAGACTAGCCAAAATGTTAATTTAATTTAATTGCAATGGAGTGCACATTCCATTGGCAATTTTCCTACACACCCACTTTCCCCCCATTCTTGTACCCTCCTACTTTTGCCATCTACAAATTTCAACTTTAAATTGTTTCAACATTTTGGTAAATTGTTCATCAATTCTCTTGGTAACTTATTCCAAACCCTGACTCCGTTACCTATGAAAGAAAATCTTCCCACACCCTTGTTCCTGAAATCAAGTAACAGTTTGTGGTTATGGTCACCTTTTCCTTTCCTTGCATTACATTTAATTCTTACAGCAATATCTTTCCACACCTCATCACCAACCTTGTACACTCCCATGACTCACCTCACCCTCCTCTTGTCTTCCGATGAATCCCATTGCATCTTTTTTATTATTATTATTTTATCAGTTAGTGATTGTGTTCTGCGGTAATTTTCAGTGACAAATCTAGCAGCCCTTCTTTGCACCCCATCTGACTCCTGCATTTGATACCTAAAATGTAGGTCCCATACTACACCATCATGTTCAAGCAATGGTTTGACCAAAGTTTTATAATGCAATTCCTTTACTTCTCTGGTATATCCCCTCATCACTCTCTCCAACAAGTAAAAGATTGTAAATCCTTTTCCTACTACCTGTTCAATGTGTCCTGCACAGTTGAACTAGTTATCAAATGTTATGTCAAGACATTTACATTTTAAGTGTTCAACAAACAATTCTTTCCCCTCCTTATAATCATAATTAACCTCTATTTTTTTTATCTGTGTATCCAATAAGCTGACTCTTTTTTGCATTTATCTTTATCCCATGTTTACCAATACAGCCATACTGTACCAATTTGATCTTTTTATATTGCATTATCATCTGCAAACACCCTAACTTCTGATAGTAAACCATCTACACAATCATTCATTTGTATAATGAATAGCAATTGTCCAAATAAGCTACCATGTCGCACTCCTATTTTTACTATCACTTCATATGAATATCCTTGCCTAAAGATATGTTGCCAAATTATGTTCCTCACATATATTTCTGATGTAGTTGCACATAAATCTCTCCATTAATTTACCTACCACTTATGTCAAACTGATTGACCTATAATTTTTGACTCTATTTTCACCCCTCCTTTACCTGTATTAGTATTTTACTTATTATCTACACCAGCTCCTCTATGTTTTTTCAGCTTTTTTAGTTCCTTCATGATATTCTCCTAATGAGTTTCAAATATTTTGATCTGCTCATTTCTAATTGTGTTGTTAAGCTCGTTCTCCAATTTACACCCTCCCATTTCTGATTCATTGTCCCTAATGGTCTCACTAAAACAGTTACTTAAAAACTCTGCCTTTCTCAAATCCTCAGTAACTTCTTCTCCATCATTATCTATAATTGTCTCAATACCCTCCCTTCCCCTCAATTTTCTAACATAGCCATGGAAATTGAATCTGTGGTCCCCCTGCACCAATAATACCCTTTATCATCTTTAGCCACTTTTTGTATTATTCATTCCTTGTTTAGTTGTTTCAAGTATTCCCTACTACCACCCTTCTGTCTCTTAACTATATTAAGTTCTCTTCGTACCAACCTCTTTAACCTCATCACCTCCCTATTATAGTGTGTAGGTTCCCTATTTTTCTCTATTTTCTGTTTTGGAATAAATATCTCTTCACCTTTTCTTATTATCTCCTTGAACTCTTTTCACCTTGAATCTGCTATACTTTTTCCATCTTTAATTTGCAAAAGCTTTCCCTGAAATATCTCTTCACATCTATGGCTTTTTATAATTGTGCCTATTTCTCCTTTTGACTTTGGCTACTGGTTTACTGAATCCTGTAATATCCTTCAGAACTGCTTCGTGATCACTTATTTCTTCAGTTACTTGACGCTGAATAAGGCTGTCATCAGGCTTTATTAGGAAGATATCCAACATGTTTTGTCGCTTAAAGTGTTCTGCAATATGAGTTGTGGAAACCCTCCTTCCTTTATTGATTTATTTGCAAATCTCTGTTCCCTTGTGTTATTAATCTTATTTCCTACCCAGTTTACCCCAGGTAAATTTAAATCCCCACCAATAATTACCATTCTATTATCACCTTTGAAATCTGAATATGAATTTCTCCCCAAGAGCCTCTTATTCTTCTATGGGAGTAAGCAGCCAAAACCTTGATTTTTCTTTTTTACTATCCCCAAAATTTACCCCAAGTAACTTGTGGTCATAATCTATGAACACCAACACCAATGAACTGTAATAGTTTTTACTAACCAGTATGAAAAACCTCTCCATCAATTGTTACTCTGTCTCTGCAGTACACTCTGTACCCATTGGGAAAAACCTCATTTTCTACTACCTCTTCTTTTAACCAAGACTATAATTTCATGTATCTCTATTAAATTTCCAATTTTTATCACTTTGCTCATTATACTTCTACAGTTCAAAACAGGAGACAATATAGATACTTATAAGAAGCACTGCCTTTAATTTGAGCTAAAGTACACACAAGAAACAATATCCTAAAAAAGTTATGTTGGAGTAAATGGGTAGTGAATCTAGTGGTCTTGCACACATCTGCTAAAGCACTCGCAAGACCTGTTTGGAACCAATATGCACATTCAAAGAAAATAGATATAGCCATGAATGAGACTTGTCAGATAGTGACTGGACGCATGAAACCAACCACACCTACAATACAAAACATTTGGATTTGCTGAATCAAAAATACACCATAACTCACATGAGTACACAGAGCAATTCAAAGAAACATTCGATGAGAGGCAGTTAATATTTGGATACCAAGCCCTCCACCTAAAAGACAATCTCTAGGACTCCTTTTCTAAATCACACAAATGTTGATTCTCCAAATTGGTACCCAATCTCTGTGGAAGAAGCTTCTGTCATCGGGTAAAATGGAGAACCTTCAACTATATAAGAAGACGAGTGTTCCCAGTAAAAGCCAACATATGAAAGTGGGGTATGACAACAGACAATTGATGTGAATGTGGAAAACAACGGACCGTGGATCCCCTCTGTGCTTGCAACCAGAATCAGTTTTCAATAACACTCAAAGATCTGTGGAAAGGAAGAGATATCGACAACTTTGTCCGATTTTGCACAAAACAGTTATGATGTCCTGACATGAAAAAATAAAATAAAGTGAGAACTGTGTGTCCTGTTGGTGTGTTTCATGTGGCTATTCAGTAAAGTCCTGTATCTCAGCCAAACACAGAGTCGTAAAAGAAATCCCATACTTCTTTTTGTGATGATACAACGATATATCATTTTCCAGTCAGAAGAATAAAATATTTTTTTGTGGTTATGTGGAAGACTGGCCTCCTACAATGGGATCACATTTTACCAAAATAACCAGTTTGTGACTGCATTTAGGCATCAGATCCTGTAATTGGTTCAGAACGAGTGACCAAAATGGTAGTTTTTCTCTTAGTCCCTCCCATCTGATCATTTAAATTTTGGTTATCAGTGGGTTCCCTCAGTAAATCCTGCGATGGTTCTTTCTAAAGACCGCAGATGAACTCTTTTCCATTCCTTATCATGAATTCTCTCTGACCTACACATCGATGATTGCGTTCTGTGGTAATTTCCAGGAACAAATTTAGTAGCCCTCTTTTGCACCCTCTCCAAATGCGGGTCCCATACTACACTGACAAATTCAAGCAATGGTCTTACCAATGTTTTGTAACCCAATTCCTTTACTTCTTCATCACATCCCCTCATCTCTCTCTCCAACAAGTGCAGAATTTGGAGAGAGTGATGAGGGGACTTAATACAGGTACCAGGTATCCTTTTGAGCAGATAAATTTATCATTTGCAATAGGAAACTATGTCAGGACAGGAAAATTGTATTAGTTTTTAACATAGGGAAATTCAATCTATGATTGCTACACCTTATTTCTCTGCAGAGGTACTCCAGTTTTCTCAGTAACTGCTTGAAAATGGTGTGTCACTCAGTTATTATGTTGATCTCCCACTTTCAATGATAATATACCTTCAGCATTATCGATTTAGTATTTGTGCTTCCCCCTCTCCTATACTATCATCTATGCCGGCCATGCTATTCACAGTCATGTGCACGTCTGGCTCCACATGGTGTCTCACTTTTAACAATAATAATAATGCTAACCACCAAAATATTGCTCATTTCTTGTGTTTGTTCTTTTTATGTTCATCATTCCCAGCTGCCTTCATCTGTGGTAACTGTTGGATCATATTTTCCTATCCTTCCTTGGTTATATATATATATAGTAAGCATGAAATAATAGGTGCTAAGTAGTGATTGGATTTACAAAAAAGGATAGCGAAATGAACCACCACTTATCCTAGATGATGGTTTCATGGTGTGAACACATAAAAAAAACCACAAGAGCAGGAAAAACAATGAATATTTTGGGTCTTGCTCTATGTCAACAGGAGAACATTATGGAGGGAAGGTGGTGTAGGAGACTGACTCACAGAATTACTGTTAGATAGGAACATGGTGGAGGTAAATTCAAACAGAGGGCAGGGAGAGGGGGATAGTGAATTGGAGCTAGTACCCACACAATGCAAAATGTTGCAAAAAGAGCAGAATAATACATTAAAATCTACACAACGTAAATCTGAGTAAGCAAAAGTAAATAATTAAGCAAAATAAAATTGGAAAATAATAATAATAAATAAAAGAATCTATCAGTTAAATGTCACCTCTGGTATGTGGTGGTTCAATTTAGACAGTGGGGATGGAGGCAAGGAGAAGATAGATGGAAGGAAAATTACTGACTGGGTATTATCTTAAAATGAGACCAGGAGGTTGCCTTGTGCCCAGTTTGTATTGGTAGGCAAGCTCCCACCTTATTGGTGTCATGGGAGGTAGCATGGATAGCTACTAGATGTTTTGGATTCCGAATGAAAACTGTCTCTCAGCGGCCATTCATTCTTATGGCAAATGGATTGGTAGTCAAACCTATATAGGAAACTAGGCAGTGTTTGCAGGTTAGCACAGGTGACGTGTCATATGATAGGAAAGCTCTCGACAGTGATAGTGATGGAGGCATGGTGTATGTCGCATATCTTACAGTGGGATCTATTGCATGGGAAAAAGCGTTGGGGCCATCTGATGGGAAGAGGAAGACTATGCTTGTGGACTAGGAGTTGTCTGAGGTAGGAAGGCCTGCTGAAACAAGTTCTAGGAGGGCAAGGGAGGATTTTTGGAAGAATGGATTTCTTTTCTGGGCAGGTTAGTAGGAAATCAAAACGCTGCCGAAGGATTCTATTGATGGATTCAAAATGTGGCTTGTGAAAGTTGCTTGTGAACCAAAGCTCAGGGCCCACATTATGGAGGGGGGGGTGGTGGTGGGGAGTAAGTGGGTCAAATGTACCCGGGCCTGCCCAGCTGAGGGGGGCCCGATCACCGGCTGAAGGGGCCCCCGCTCGACAAGTTGTAGAGCTAAAAAAAAAAAAAAAAGTTCGGTTTGACGGAGGGCCCTAACCGATGAATTGGAAAAGGGCCCTCAACTACTTACCCCAGGACCCAAAATCCTAGCACCGGCCCTGCTAAAGCTGTGGGATGGTTGCGGATTACCAATGCTTGTGAGATGTTGTTTGGATACTCCATTAGGGATTTCTGATTAGAGCATTTACAACTGCCTTGAATGCCAAGACTGTAGGGGAGGGAATGTTTGGTATGATACGGATAGCAATTGTGAAAATGGAGGTACTGCTGTGAGTTGGTGGATTTGGTGTGGACTGAGGATATATATATATATATATATATACATACATACGAGGCGTATCTTTTAAGTAAGTACTGTTTTGTCACACCGTGGCTGCAGCGTTACGGTCGGCGTTCCGTGCATGCATACTGGGTACCTACATCTCTTGCCTACACACTGACGCCATTACAGTCTAATTCTTCCTTCTTTACGTTGTTCACTGAGTGTTTAAGATGTCTCCGATAATCGTGAGTCCCGCCGACTGTGAAGTACGAGCTGTTATAAGATTTCTTTGTGCTAAAGGCCTAAAACCAATCAATATTCATCGTGAGATCTGTGCAGTTTACGGACAAAACATTATGAGTGATGGAATGGTGAGAAAGTTGGTGAGAGCATTTAAAGATGGCCGCACAAATTTGCATGATGAACAACGGAGTGGGAGTCCTTCGGTTGTTAATGAAAGTTTGGTGCAGAAAATGGACAATAAGGTGAGAGAAAACAGACGCTTTATGATTTCCTCCTTGTGTGATGACTTTCCTAATGTTTCTCGTAGTGTTTTGTATGGCATTGTGACCGAGCATTTGAATTACCGAAAATTGTGCTCACGTTGGGTACCGAAAATGTTAACGGATGTGCACAAAACCAAACGTTTAGGCAGTGCATTGACTTTCCTTGAGTGGTACCGCAACGATGGTGATGATTTCTTAAGCCAAATTGTTACAGGCGATGAGACATGGGTGGCCTACGTCACATCTGAATCAAAGCAACAGTCCATGGAATGGCGGCATTCAGATTCACCCAAAAAAGTGAAGTTCAAGCAAACGATTTCTGCCTGGAAAATCATGTGCACAGTTTTTTTTGGACGGAAAAGGAGTATTGCTTGTGGAATTTCTGCCTCGTAATGAGACAATCAATGCAGCAGCTTATTGTGAGACATTGAACAATTTGTGCCATTCAATCCAGAACAAAATACGTGGCAAGTTGAGCAAGGGCATCGTTTTGCTGCATGACAATGCCCGTCCACATGTGGCTAATCAGACCAAAGATCTCATCACATCTTTTCAATGGGAAACTCTAGATCAGTGACTACCATCTGTTCCTGCACTTGAAGAAACACCTGAGCAGTCAGCGTCTTGAAGATGATAACGAAGTCAAAACAGTTGTGATGCAGTGGTTAACAAGTCAGGCAGCAGACTTCTGTGAGGAGGGTTTTCAAAAACTGGTACTACGTTATGACAAGTGCCTCAATATTGAAGAGAATTATGTAGAAAAGTAGATTAAGGTACAGGCTTTCATGTAAAAATAAAATTATTGAGATATATTTGCACGCCTTTTTTAATTTCAAAACGGTACTTACTTAAAAAAACATGCCTCGTATATGATTTCTGGCACTAATATATTGGACCAAGAAATATAGGTCTCTTACCAATTGACCAAATGAAAATAATAATTTGCTGTTGTCAGTTAATGACAGCTGAAGTTAACAGTCTTTCAAATGTAATATTTTTCAAGTCACCACTATAATTTTTTTTTTTTTTTTTTGTATTTGTCTGCCATTAGTCTGATATTGCCAGTCTCTCCTTTTGTAATAATTCTACTCACAATTTTAACATGTAACTTAAATATGATTTTATCTAGTGTGGTGGGTGAGCTGTAATGGTCTGACCCCACATTCGAGAGAACACAGGCTAGAATCACCGTCCAGGCATCCAAGTTTGGGTTTCCCGTGGTTTCCCCAAATTACTTCAGGCAAGTGCTGAAATGCTTCCTTAAAAAGGCCATAGATGTATTCCTGCCTGTTCCTAGCCCTCAGTCCTTTCCAACCTCTAATGACCTCAACATTGATGAGGCATAAAGCCATAAATTAAGCCAAATGTAATTATGATGTATACAGTATTTTTATGTGGTCAGCTAAATTTAAGCCCAAAGTTTTTCCACATCAGTTTTATAAGCAAAGATTAGAAAACATCTAGGAACAAATGACCATTTGTAAGAGTACACTAATATAGAAACAGGTTTCAAAGTCTGACATTTATCGCAGAGGGTGGTGAAGCTAGGGAGTTAACATAAAACTTTGGTCAGACCACTGCTTGCATGTGTAGTATGGGAGCCACATTTTGGATATTAAATATAAGAGTTGGAGAGGATTTAATGTAGGGCAGTTAGATATGTTTGTGCAAATTACTACAGACGATAATCTGTTACTGATGTGATAAATGAGCTGTAGAGTGATTTGTTGGAAGATGGGAGGAGAGTGAAAAGGGTGTCGAGACTGTGCAAGTCATATATTGGTAGTTGGTGATGAGGCTTGGAAGGGTTCTGGTAGAAGAATTAGGAGCACTTGAAGTTGATACCCAGAATTCCTCCAATAATTTTTTGCTCTTTTTTTTTTTTTTCTCCAATTCTCCCAGGAGTCCTTCATGGACAAGGTTTTGGCAGCATTCAAAATTACAAGTTTCAGCATTGTTTCATAATGACATAGTTTAGTATTATGCAAAAGACACTTTTTGCTGTAGATGTCTTGCGTAATTTGGTAGGCTATTTTGAGCTTCTGTGTCCATCCATTTTTCTTTATCATCTCATCTAGGTATATATATTTTATACTGGCAAATAATGGATATACCAAGGTGAGGAAGGCAGGTATTGTCTGAGGTTCCAGAATTTATTGGTAGGCCAATTCCCACCTGCGGAGTTCAGAATTTGAAGTGGTATCAGGGAGTAATGTAATGGCTCTTGCTGTGAAACGGTTACTGGAGTCATGAGTTTTGAGAGAGCTGGCATGGAGAGCAACAGGGTGGTCTAGATTTTGGGAATAAACTGTCCATCTGTGACCATTCATTCTAATGGATAACACGTTTGAGGTGAGTCCAATGTAAGAACTTTTGCAATGGAGCCAGATGATCTGGTATATAAGGTGGGAGGTGGTACAGGTGGCATGGACTATCATGTGGTTGGTTGGGGTGAATGAATGCATATTGCATATTAGCAGTGAAGCTTGTTACAAAGGAAAGATCCTTGATTTAGGAGAATTAGAGTATTGGCATTTGTGCACGAGTATATTTTTTAGGTTAGGGGTCCTACTGAAGGTAACAGGAGGTCTGGTGGGAATGATACTCGGGAGACTTTGATACATTTCAGGAAAAATGTGAGAAAATGGTAGCCACAATAAAGAATCTGATTTAGTGATTCAAGGTCATTAGAGAACTGGGGAAGAAATACAGGATTATAGTTGGCTTTGGATTGTGTGTGTCAGTGTTGTGAACTGTTTTTTATTCACAATATCGGTTTGTGGTAGGTATAATTTTCTTTCCTTTCCACATAAATATCACCTCCTACCATTGTTCCCCACTCTGTTTTTGTGACATTGTTTTGATTGATATTAATGGGGAGTGACTGCTTTATTAATGCTACTATAAGTTTTAAGTAACAAAAAAATGTCTTAGCATATTTGTTTTCCCTGTTTTTGTTCTCCTGGAAGGAAATTTGGTATTATCAGTTCCAATATAGATGGATTCTTGTCAGGTTTAATCAGGGTTAGGAATCTTGAAAGATATCTATCTGCATTAACTCTTAGAAGCTATGGATAAAGAAGTAGCCAGAACTTAAAAAGTCTGATTTTGTGTCTTGAGTTTATTTTCTTTGCAGGTTTAATGAAAATCTATTAGTAGTAAAGATTAAGATTATTCATTTCAAATTAAAAATCAGATCTATTGTACCAGGTAATATTTAACAATCCAATCTATGTTCCTTAATGACACCTAGTTATGAAAAAATGCAACTGATGGGTACAGGGAAGCAAATGAAATATGAAGAACTAGAAGCCCATATTGACTATATTATTGATAAACATGCTCTTTCTTGTCCCCATATGGCTCTTACATCGATTAAAGCAACACTTAGGTAAGTTTTAGTATATGGAATAGCTTCAGATGATACTAAAAACTTTCCTTTTCATTTCCTCTTTTACTGTAATTTAGTAAATTAGTTAGAAAATTATTTTATTATTATCTTATCACATGTAAATTTACATAAAACGACAAAGCACAAAGAAAATACAACAATATTAATTTTATGACATTACCTAGGGATTCAAGCCATCTTCTTGTGGCCATTTCAGTTTTGTGCAGGGTGATCAGTCCTCCAGGTAGTCTACTGTTTGGATGATCCATTTCAATGTCTCAATAGTTAGAAGATCCCACAGTCACATAATAAATCTTCCTGGAACCTCAGCTACACATTGCACACTTCAGGTTTTGTGCAAAACTTATTAAACTGGCACCAAGGTCACCTGAGGTGATTGAATCCTGAGGTTCAATCAGGTTGTAAGGTCTTTTATAAGCTCTGTGTGGGCTGTTGGCTTCCTACTCCTTTCTCCACTCCATTAAAAGGTAAAAGTTGTTTGTACTCATCTTGGCTGCTTAAAATATTTGTGTAGGAGTTAGGTCAATTAGGTTGCTATAGAGAAATAGTGTGTTGTTTCCTCCACTTTCTAAGCAGCATGATTTTCCCTCAGCTGTGGTGGAGTAATTTTGGTAAGTTGTGGTAGCTAGATACTGAGATAAACTTAATAATGCCACTCACTGTTCTCATAGTGGCATTGAGCAGGATGTCTATTTGGGCAGTATGAGCACAACCAAGCTAGATAGAGCATCAGTAATGTGCTGCAGAAATTGCCTGGGTGAAGACTGCTCCTTAAAGGATTTCTGCACCTGTGCCCCATGATGCACCAGCCAGTTTCTTTGCAAGGATCACACGGATCTTCAGGGTTTTTTTTTTTCACACTTTTATTATGCTATTGAAAGATGAGTGTACGATCCACGGTAACTCCCAGATATTTTGGGTGGCCTTTCTGCTCTACTCTTTGAAGGAACCCAAAGTTTGGTTTTATTCTGATATTTGCAAGCTGGTTTGAGAGGTGGAAGCTGCAGTACTCTGTCTTTGTCAGCGTGGGTTTCAGTCTCCACTTGGAGAAGAATGTGGTGCTGGCTAAGACACTCACAGAGTCTGTCTTCACAATTTTGGAAGTTTCTACTATGGTAAGTAATACCCAGATCATCAGCATATTGGAATTTCCTGCAGTTCGAATGACCTATTTCTGTATTATGTAAATTAAAAAATGCAGACAGCAATGAGTCCTGGGCAAGCTGCTGTTGAGAATATACCACTGAAATTTATGATTACAAACACATTGTTCTTCAGGAATTTTGCCTATATTTTACATGGTACTGCATGTAGGATCATGAGCAGGACAGTATTATAAATTGCTGATAACTCAATGAAAATAACTCCTTCTTCAGTTCCCTTTGGGCAAGGAATGTGAATGCTTACTTTGGCACAGCTACACTTTGACTTGAATTCCGCTCATTGATGTTGTAACGGATCCAAGCCAGCACCATTCTCTCGGGCAGTTTATATGCTGCGTTGAGGAGAAAAGTGGTCTATAGTGTTAGAATGTTTGACAGAAACATAGTGAAAACACAAAGTTTCAAAATATTTTATCTTGATCTCAGTCCCATTTTTTCTAGCTATGAACAATGTATATTTCATATATATATGTACTTTATTTTACCTGGAACTTTAAAAAGTGATTAATCTAATATTCACAGCTTTTCATTTTGTGTGATTTCATACTATTGTGTGTACCAAGCGTGGTGGGTGATCGGTTAATATTCTGGCCTCGCATTCGGGAGGAAGCGGGTTTGAATCCCCATCTAGGCATCCAGATTTGGGTTTTCCATGGTTTACCTAAATCACTCCAGGCGAATACCGGAATGCTTCCTTCAAAAGGCCTTGGCCGAATTCCTTCCCGTTCCTTGTCCCCAATCCCATCCTGCCTCTAATATCTCGACGTTGATGAGGCATAAAGCCATTAGTAAAAAAAAAAATATATTATTCTGAAATTAGCTGTTGAATAATTGTTATTGAACAGATATGGATGTAATATTGTTGAAGTGTTGTTAGATTTTCTTCAAAATGAATATGATATTAACATTATGGTAAAATTAGTATTAATAGGAACCTTCACACCAAAAATTAGTTTTAAGTTTAATTTTCCCTTGTTTCATAAATTCATCATTATATGATAACTCAAGTCTGTGATATGTAAGATGGTTGATGTACTTTTCATTTTTGAGAAACCTTTCCTTTGTATTTCAGTCTAGAATGTGAGATTATTGTCCACTTGTTACGTGCTCAATTGGAAATGCAGATGTGGAGATTCCTCCAAGCTTTAATGCTTCTCCATGGAGCTAATACTCGAATAAGTGCTTGGGAAAGTACTCTTCAGAATAGAGAAGTAAGTATTATTATAATTCATTATCTTCTGAACAACAGCTTTAGGTGGTCAGAAAGAATAACAAACTTTTAGTGATATTTTGAGATTTTTATTCTAGTCACAAACATCAACTTCACAACATAGTCTTCACGGGTTTGCAGGTGGATATTTTCATAAAGCGATGATAACGTTTTTACTACATCCTGTGTTATTTACATCAGGTAAATGTTTCATGTTATCGAGAATCTGCAAGATCACTGCAGATTCTTGATAACATGATATGTTTACTCCAGCAATTAAACTCACATCCGATAACGACTGATTGACAACTCCCTCTTCAACTAACTTGCAACCGCTCTCCACTTGCCATCTCCGTATTTTTATATAGACACTTGAGAAACATCCAGAATTATTCAAAGAATTCCAACCAACATTTCTCAAATTCTAACAATACTTTCCCCTAACAATTGAATCGATGCAAAAATAATTACCAACCAGATGACCCGAACAAAATTTCGCGAATAAAATACAATGATTAGTGAGGTTGGTGGCTTGTAGTAGAGTGGATGTAGAACCACCTCATTTATAGCAATTGTTTATTTCTTTAATGTAACAGGTACGTAACAAAATACTTACAACATGTTGTGATACAGTTAGAAAAATGTAAGACATACTGTTTATATGACAAACTGTTGCTGACCTTAACAGAATACAACTAACCTGAACAAAATACACGTAGCATATCCATAGCTCTGTGATTTGTATTGCTGGTGCAATGTAGTCTTCACGGGTGTGCAGCCGGATGGTGTTTTGAAAACACAACGTTTCGACAACCAGCTCGGCTGTCTTCATCAGGTGTCCGGTGTCTACAGGCTGACGAAAGCTGGCAGTCACCAGTCTACGTGGTGACTGCCAGCTTTCGTCAGCCTGTAGACACCGGACACCTGATGAAGACAGCCGAGCTGGTTGTCGAAACGTTGTGTTTTCAAAACACCATCCGGCTGCACACCCGTGAAGACTACATTGCTTCAGTACGCCGGGAAAGTCTCCACGCACACATGTATTGCTGGTGTCTTAGCCTGTGAGAAAATTTCATGAATAAAATGTTTACATAGGAATTGTATAGCAAAACAGAAATGTTTTTGTAACAGGAAAAATATCCAGAAAGCTACTTATTGTATAAAAAACATACATTTTATTGTTATCTCTGTTATATGTGCAGCTACTATGTAGGGACTTGGTTATAAACTGTCTCATACACATTACCTTCATAGTTATTAGTTTTGCCCTTTAAGTGTCAAATTCTCAAAGATTTCTTTCTTAATTTATGATTTACCTAAAAGGAGAGATTAATTGTTAAAATGATACATCATTTATCTATTTCGGTTAAGTATGGAAAGAGGTAAATGACTTGTAATTAAAAAAAATCATTTTCTGTTTAAGGGATGAATACAAAAAAAAAAAAAAAAATTCTTTCCTAAAATATGATGTGACCACACCAGGCACATTGGTCTTTAACATGATACCTTATTTATCGTTTTCACCTAGGCATCAAGCAAGGTTAAAAAAACACATTTTAGAAATGATTATATTTTTGCGCTTTAAGTGTGAAATTTAGAACAGGTTTTCTTAAAATATTATGTGACCAAAACGGATACCTTAATCTTTAAAATTATACCTTAGTTCTCAATTTTGATTAGGTATCAAGTGAGATAAATGGCTCTTAACAAAAAAACACATTGTGGAAACAATGATACTTTTATATAAATAATGTTCTCGGGTGACTAGCGGAGTTATAGGAGTGTTATAATAATCACACAATATTTCGGTGCTCTGAATCGTCGGCGCCATCTTCCGGTGAAGTGAGGTCAGGAACATGCGAAGACCGTATCCTTTCCCGCACTAGAGCCAAGGAATCGTCGGCGCCATCTTCCGGTGAAGTGAGGTCAGGAACATGCGAAGACCGTATCCTTTCCCACACTAGAGCCAAGTGTAAATTGTTTGATTTTCAGTTAGGAGATGAAATCCATTTCCTTAATCCTACATTATTACCTTCAGTGGTCTAACTGTTGTAAAGGCACAAAGCACTAATCTGAAGGTTAGCAGTGTTGACATAAATTAAGAAAAACAAATTAACTTTATCACTGTAATCATGATGGAATATGTTTGAGCTGTAGAGGTGTTACTGTAATCCACACACAGTTATTACATCTACCTATACACATAAAATCCAATATTCGTATTTGTGTCTGCAATAGACTAAAAATCTGGACTGTTTTCATAATTTTTTTGCAAAATGATCTGTATTGTCAGGAGAAGTTATAAAGTTATTGAAATCATCGATCTGACTATTGGAATGAAACCACCACTCACTCATAAAAACTATATATATATAGACACACACACGAGAACACAAATAAAATTGTATACAGTATTTCAGTTCTTGGCCCGTAGTCAACAGGACAACATTATCAAGGGGGGTTGCTTTAGAAGACTGTCTCACCCATCCTCTTTAATGTTCTCATGTTGAAAAAGGGCCAAGACCCAAAATATACATTGTTATTTGTGTCCTTATCTGTTCATGTCATGCAACCCATCATCTAAGGTAAGTGCTGTTTCATTTTGCTATTTATAGTAACTGCAAAGTAGGATAGAGAAATGAGCCACCACTTACCTTAAGATGCTGGATGTGAGGTGCAAACATACAGAAAAGACAAAAACACATGTGATGTAGAAATTTTAGGTCCTTTAGCCCTTTGTCAACAGGAGAACATTATGGTGGGCAGGTGTTGTGGGAGACTGCCTCACAGGAAGACTGTAGGCCAACAAAGGGCTAAACCCAAAAATTTCTATATCATGTGTTTTTGTCTTTTATGTGCATTCACACCCCACATCCATCATCTGAAGGCAAATGGTGGTTATCCTAATTTGCAATTCCTTTTCACTACTTAGTTCCTTCCATTTTTTACTATATATATGACAATGTTTGTAAGTGTGTCCACTGTAGATTAAAAAACTATGGGACCAATTTTCATGTTGTTTCTTGCAAAAATGGTCTGCATTGTCAGGAGAAGGTTTAAAGATATTGAAATCATCAATCTGACCTTTAGAAAGAAACCACAAGAAGAATTGATTCAGCGCGTACGCCATGTGGCACAAGAAAAATATTTCTTATTTCAATGGTACTGGCAACCATACTAGCACAAAATAAACACATTAGTAACCGCATCATCTTTAATTGCAGAGACTCTTTTGGATGGCTGCCATATCCTGTATATCCCTTCTAAACTGTTACCCTTTCGCATAGGTGCAATGCACCCTCCGCCACACACTTTTAGTGAATCGCGGAGTAATAATAATAATAATAGTGCACTCAGCCCTTAAATTTAAATTGGATATACAGAACAGTAAAATATCAACTTGTAACATTTCACAACATTGGGAATGAGTAAAGTACTCCAGCAATGATGTTAATATAGGATGAATGCTCAATTACGCATAAAAAATTGTTGGAAGCTTTGGATCAAACATTGCAAGGCTTACATGGAAAACATTTTACCCACACATCACAAGAAAAGTATGAAAATCATAAATTTCCATATATCTACCCCTTACCTATCCCTAATGTGAAATCACTTTTGACCCTACTTTATGTATCCCAAATTTTCATTGTTAACTAATGTATTAAATTTTTCTTCTTCCCTTTCTTTACTTTGGAAGTTAGTGAAATTCAAAAATTTTATTTCAACCTCAACAAATTTCCACTTTATTTCCAATAATCCTACAAACAAGTACTTTGGTACACATATATGATTTCATCCCTAAATCTTAAGAAAAGTCTAATATTAATGTTTTCTCCCATATTTATTTAATTACAATAAAAAACATGAGAAATTCTGGCACACATTTGTGGGTGAATTGCTTTGCTATGGATGAAGACATTTGCTTGAGATTTCTTTAGTGCATAGAGATCAGCAAGTTTAATTAACATCTTAAATTTTACTTTGTTCCTACATTTAGTTTGGATGTTACTTGTTTACTTATGGTGGTAGTTAAACAAGCAGCAATCTGCATTGCTCGGCTACAACGCACACCTATTGTTTTTAGAGAGTGGGGAATTGTTGGTAACATATATTGAAATGTTCATATTTGCCAATTTTCAAATTGAATCATTTCATTTGAGCAACGATTCAGAATAAGTGATCAACTTACAAAAATAAATGAGTCTCACAAAAACAATTCTTGTAAAAACAGGCCAAGTCCCGTGCTTTTGTGGTGTTGTAGAACGTTTATTGAGAATGAAAATAATTGTGGTGACTTGGCCTTATGCATGTATTCAGATAACTTGCAGTTCCATGGATTTTGGAGAAAACTGAATAAATTCAAATGGTCGGGTTAATCCCCTTACTTCAGATATTTGTATCACCACGCGGAAATTAAACAAAAATTTAAAACTAATCACTCGAAATTCACCACTAAACAGTCTTTGGACTTCTGGTAGATAACTCTAGACATTGTCAAAGTTTGAACACTTTTAATAATCTGGATTGTCTAATAAATTATACACACTTATTACGCGGAAGCTGCTTACGTCACTGGTTTTGGTAGTTCCTATATAAGACCGCAACGCCATCATGGCGTGTCTTTACCGAGGGAGTGTTATGTGAGAAAACCTGCGCTAGTTTGTTCAGGAGCGGGAAGTAGCTGGTTGAAATTTGGCACTACTCGGCGGCTATGTTGAGATATCGGTGTGTTAGTCTGCGAGTATAATGTCTACTCAGAACTTTTAAATTTTCAAAAGGGGTTTGGTTCGGTAATTTCTCTCTCCACAATCTGCAATTTTCTGGAAGCGAGTGTTCGATTGCCTGCTCAACTGTTTAATACAAATTTTAGTAAATGTGACTTTGAAAATAAAATTAAAATTTTTCTTGAAGTGAACTGTTGTGATTTTGTAGTAGACTGAGAACCTTTTCTAAATTTGTGGTTTAAAAACAAATCTAGTGGCGGCCGTATAGCATTTCAGTTGAGTTTCTAATTAGGCTACATGGTCAAGTTAAAATTATTTTGTCTAAATTCAATAGAACTTTTAATTCAAGTGAACTGTTAGTTAAGGCACTAAAGCGATACTACAGCCCCTGGTGTTGCTTTTGCCCTTACAGCATGTCATAATTTTAGCTGAAATAGGAGGAATAGTATATACTTGTCAAATTCAAAAAAGTGCAAAGAAAATCTTGACTTTTATGTATTTGTAATTTTGATAAAGGAACACATTTAATAATATTTTGTTCATGATGGATTGGTGGAATTCATTTAAGGTTTTAATATATAGGTTTATGGCAACATTGCATGCATAGTGGCCAACTCAACAGAATTTTTTTATTCTAAATAAGCCGCATATAACAATGAGAGAACCGTCTCTAAAGACCTCACTGTTAAGAGACGTTTAGCAAATAAAAAAAAAAAAACACTGAGAGAAACCTTTCTGTTTCAGAAAGTGAATACACACTTAGACTTGGCTCAGAACAAGATCTCATAACTTTTTGTCTCTACACAAGTAGGCCTACGAGACTTGGCCTATTGTTACAAGAATTGTTTTTGTGGGATTTTTTATGTAGAGGAAGCAATAAAAGACATAAAAGAAAAATTTGAATATGGCATAAATGTTCAAGGGGAAAAAAAATCAGTATGTTATGCTTTGCTTATGACATTTTCCTGTTACCAGAACAGGCTGAGGATGTTGAGAAGTTACTGAACGTCTTGAATAAAATAGGGAAGGAAGATTTTGAACTAAATATAAACTGAAGCAAGACAAAAGGGATGAAATGCAGTAGAAATGATGACATTGATAGTGGATTACATTTCAAAATAGGATCGGATGTTATAGAGAAGTAAATGGATTCTGATACTCAGGAAGTTAAATTACAACTGGTGGCTGAAGCGGGAATTATGTTGAAAGGAGAATAGCACTATCAAAAAGAGATTTCATGAAAAAAAGAATTAGTTTTAAATATTGATCTAAGACTTGAGTGGAGCATACCACTTTATAGTAAGGAAGCATGGACTTTAGGAATACGAGAAAAAATGAAAATTGAAGCATTTGAAATGTGGTGTTATATAAGGATGCTGAAATTTTTAGTGGATAGATAAAGTATGAAATGAATGTGTTATGGAAATGATGTATGAGAAAAGAAGCCTATGAAAGAGTCTTATGGAAAGAAGAGACGGGATGGTAGATCAAATTTTAAGACATTTGGGATTGGCTAATTGTGGAGGGTTCAGTCGAAGGAAAGAACTGTAGAGACAGACAAAGATTAGAATATATGAAGCAGATAATTGAATATGTAGATTTTAAGGGGTATGTTGAGATGAAGAGGATAGCGCAAGATAGGAAGGGATGGAGGATTGCATCATACCAGTCGAGACACTCATGATGGGGGTAAAAAGGCTACCTCAGCTCATCTGTCAATACCAGACCTATAAACATTCAACAGTACCTTCATTATGACAGTTGCCATCCTTATTACATCAAACACTTCCTCCCCACAGCCTGGTGTTTGTGGGATGTGCATATGTTCTAACCAGCAGGCCCTCACACTGTATTCCAATAACATCTCCCAAACTTTGATATCCCTTAATTATCCATCAAATTTAGTTCATAAACCAAATGTGTCTCACATCACAACCCACTCAACCTACCAACCATTCCAAATCATCCAAAACCAACCATGGTCCTGTTGTAATCACCCAGTACTTTCTCTGCCTGGACTCAATTACCTAAAGACTTTGATAAGGTTACTGTTTCCTTTGAGGTCATCTGGATATGAGAACCATCCTCACAAAAATCATCCCTTACATGACTAGAATCAACAAACCTCGGAAAACTCCTAGGTCATAAACATGGGCATTCATTTCTTACAACACAGTTCCAAGGCTCTTTTCCTTGTAACAAATCCAGCAACAAATTTAGCAGCATGCCTGCACCAACCCAGTAACTGGGGAAAGCTTCCCCATCATAGGATTTGCCAGCTGTGTCCTCCCATCTAATGTATCAACTAGCCTGCAACCATTGCCAGGCTCATATATAAGTTATACCACAAAGTCACTGGCCATCAGAATGAAAGGACTCTGAGAAACAATATTTATCCTAGAACCCTGACCACCTAGTATCTCTTCATGCCACCATGCATAATACCAACAATTTCAGTTCTTGCTTCACTGTCCATGCCATCAGTCTTGTTAGACAAAAGCAGCATCTCTGAACGTGGAATGTGGGAACTGGCTTATCAGTACAAATTGGTCACCTGGCAGCTACCAGGTCTTAATTTAAGATAACATCCATTAATTGTCCTTCCCTTTATCCCTTCCCTCATGGACCAGCACTCACCAGAGATGTTCTTTGAGTAGTGTGTAATATTTTTGTTTTTAATTTTTCGTATAAATATTGGCTAATATTTTCTGCTGACTTCTTCGACTTGCTCCTACGATATGTTTCATAATTTTCAGATTAACATCTTTCAACTCCCACCCATATTTCCTACCATAAAATTTAACAGTTAGCTGCCAGCCTCATTCAATCAGCTGCCTCACTCTACTGTTGAGGAAGAGATATAAGCCTGAATATTTCAATACCCTATGTGTGTACATGTATTTCTGTGTTTTGACACTGCATCAATTTTCAGCTTTGGTAAGCAGTGGCTATTCTCCAGATCCAAAAGTTGTGTATATATAAAATCTCTATACATACTGTCAGTAAAATTTACAAGATCAAGTTATCTGTCACTGGCCAGTTAGTTAGTTTTGATGTTATGTCCTTATTTACAAATGTTCCTGTCAATGATGTGATGGGGATTATGAACAAATAATTTCCAGTGGAATGGATCTCTGTTTGTAGGCAGTGTTTGATGTTCACCTATTTCCAGTTTAACAATGAGTTCTGTGAATAATGCAAAGGATTAACAATAGTCAGTTTTGTCACCCATATTCGCAAACTTATTTGTGGAAAAATTCACAAGACTTGAAACGGCTTAGAATTAAATAGCTCCATTACAGAGCATGGGAATTTATGAAGTACTATGTTATCCTGGCAACGTATACCTAGGCGAAACAAAACAAACTGACATTGTTAGATCGACGAACAGGTCCATTGCACCTGCTTAAGACATCCTGCAAAATTAGACGCTGCAGACTATCAGACATAAGAAGACCGTAAATTACTACGGAAAGATACAAAAATTTTCACCAGCCTCAAGGGCTATATGAAATGGAAAGGGGAAAAGGCTTTAACTTAAGTCAAGTATGTAAATACAAGTTATTTAAATAAATAATACTGTGTTCAAAGATATACCACAAATATTCCAAGCATCACATCTCTATCTATTGAGTTAAATCAGTGATTAGGTAGGAATCAGCAATCACTAGGAAGACAGAAATAGCCTTATTCAACATCAGGCTCCAGTAGACTCAACATGTGGCTTGGCCCCAGATGAAAACAGAAGACTAACATCAAAACATTGGGAAAGGAATAAAAGTGAGAAATGATCCAGTGCATATCTCACAAAGTAACATTGTAAACAACTGCAAGAACTGTGAATTCAAATATGGATCTAATAAAATCCTCTCGGGTGTCCAGCCAAATTGTGTTGTATAAACAAGATGTTTTGACAGCTGGCTCTACTGTCTTCATCTGGTATCTTGTAGCTGTTACAAGCTGACTGTCATCACCTAGACTGGCTTCCTTTATACCTTCAGCTTGAAGACCCGCTCGCTCTGATTGGTCGAGAGCTCTGGCTTAATATGCGACCCGCTGCAGCCACCAACTGGCGCCATTTGCACCTTCCCGCCTGGATGTGCCAGCGGTCCGAGATGCTGGTGGGTCCGCTCTGATTGGCCATAAGCAGCTGTTGAAACGTCGTGTTTATACAACACCATCCGGCTGGACACCCGAGAGGATTTTATTCCATCAATACACCAGGAAAATCTCCACTCACACATCAAATATGGATCCGATTGTAATTGTAAAGTTGTTATTTTATCCAGCTTTTAGATGCAAACATGTTCTTTCTATGATTTTGTGTTCCCCATCTGAGAATATCTGATACTTCTATCCTTGTTGTTTTGAGATTTTCCAAATGGCATCTTGAGAATCCCTAATTTTTGTATCATAACTGTGAGAATGTTATTCTAGAAAATGTATCAGATGCTTAATTCAAATGATGTAGACTCCATCATAATCATGCTAGCCAAACATCTTTACGTACTCTTTTATCAGTTATTCAGTGGCATTACTGTTAAAGTAATGAACCTAGTTAACGGTCTGTCCAAGATTCCTCCTTAAATACTTGTCTCCAATCAACTCCCTTGACCTCTGTGTTTTTATGCACATGACCCATCCATCTTGTCCATGATCTTTCAGTAGGTCTCCTTCTCTTTCCTTTGCTCAAGAGCAATGACCTCAACATCCCTCCTCCATTCTCATGACATGTCCTAGTCACTGCAATCTGTTCTTGGTTTGCATTTTCATATCTCCATGTGGTTCCCACTTCTGATTAAATCCATTATTGTGACATATAAGAATTTCAGCCCTGCTGCCAGCAGTCTTCTTAAGAGTCTCTTCGCTCATGTCAAGGTTTCAGAGCCACCGGACTACATTGGTTGGTAGTTAACGTTCTGCAGCTAGTTTTTAGCTTCCTTGTCAATGCTCCACTTCCTGATTACATTCTTATCCAGATTGTCCTCTCTTTCATGTTTTCTGTTCTACTTCCTCTTCATTGTGGTGGAGAGATGGGCATTGCCTTGAAGTAGAGGATGGCCTGTTGGAGGGAATTACAGTGACAATCTGGTGTGCCCTTGCATTGATACAGTAATTGGACCCCTAAAAAACGATTACTATCGAGGCTCTGGTGAAGTTACAATTGGCCTACCAAGCCAGTAGTGGATTGGAGCTTGCTTTCAAAACTAAGTGCTTTTACATGGTCATCCAAACTAGTAGGCCTTAATATACTCTGATCATGTTCATTTGATTTGATTTTCAGGATTATCAATTCATAAGAATAATTATTCTCCAGCTCCAGTCTCCCAGGTACTGGTCACGAACACTCTCCACTTCTTCCTATCCATGAATAACTGATGTTCATGAATAATCTTCCAATCAAGCCCTAAGTCTTCCAGATCCTTGATTTGGTCTATCCATTTCTTTTTGGGATCTCCTCCATCCTTTGAACATGTCCGTACCACCTCAGGTGAGAATGCTGTAAGGATTTTGCCACAATGATGTTTATAATGGTCTCTGAATGATTGATTTAATTCCTTACTTTATCCTGTCATGTTCCCTGACGCATGGTACCACAAACTTCATTTCAAAGGCTTGAAGTCTACTATTGTCTGTTCTGGACAGGGTACATTTTTCTAGAGTGTAAGTCAGTATGGGGACATAATAGGTTTTGAATAGTGTATGTTTACACTTTCTGGGCAGTTTGTTGTCCCACAACAGAGTTCTAACCTGGTTATAAAAGACTGCTGCATTATTATTTCTGTTTGTAATCTTACATTTATTGGTATGCCTTTAGTCAGAGTACTGCCAAGATATTTGAATTGGTCAACATTTTATAGTTGTTGATTGGTTAGGCTAATATCACATCAATTGCGAGTCCCTGTACCTGTTGCCATGACTACTGTCTTACTCTGGCTGATTTTCAGTCCATACTACTACTACTACTACTACTACTACTACTACTACTACTACTACTACTACTACCAGCAGAGCATGCTGTCTAAAGCTTGTCTTTCCACAACATTATCCAGCCCACAAAGATCATATTTCATCATCACGCCAGGAACGCCTTCATTCACAAGAAACAATAATAAAAATACAAATCATAATATTGCAATTTTAAACAAAAAAGAATTTTTAGACATTGCTGTAATGATGTTAATGTGTTTTATATACATTTATAATTTTTAGTTGCATTTTTACAAAAATGAATATCTTATTATTTTCATTACTATATTATCCGTTTCTACATAATGACACTGGTGATGTTGCCCGCATTTCATACTAAGATGCTCTGATTTTACACCCAGTCTTTATTCTTGATATATCATGTGTCTATTTTCCAAATCTCTATTGGACTCTTTGATCAGAGTATTGGACAAATATTACAATTTCTTTCTGTAAAATATACAAAAAATTACTGTACACATATTTATCTGGAAAGTTTCTTGATATCACTTGATGAATGTATGTTGTCTAATTTACATGTGTGACAATGCTTGCTGTTCATAAGAACAAAAGGAATCAAGAATTAATAACAAATTTTTCTATCTTAGACAAGTAAGTACAAGGTGGCAATAAATTTAATTATCTCCAAGAAATTATTGTTTTTTTTTTTTAAAGTAATTTAATTGGTCTTACACCAGACTTTTGTTTCGGGAGCCAATAAATGGCAAATCTGTATAGTGGTAGTCTGCAGTGGTTCTAACATCTTCAGATTCCTCAAACGAAATAAGGTTGCATAGCTGCAATAATTTACATTATCATGAACATAAATACTAATGCTAATGTTATTTTTATTTATTTGGAAGTGGCTTAGTGGCCTTATGGTGATAATTGAACTGAATTGATATATTTCAACCACATTTATTTTATCTTTGACCACTTTGGGTATAGATTTGTTTGATCACACCAATAGAATGTTGTGTTCGTTTTAATAAGCCAGGAATAATTTCCTTCCTTCTTATTGTTGAAGATAATACAAGGACACTTCTGTAATGAGCTCATGGTTATCAACTGTAAAACCTGAGAATATAGTGCTGGATCTTATCTTGAGCACTGCAATATAATCTTCATGCGTCCAGCCAAATTTTGGCAGCTGGCTCAAAGAATCTTTATCAGGTGCCGCATGACTTCCAGTGGTTGTAAGTCTGCTTTTACTAACTCGACTGACCATTTATATGGTTATGTGGAGCCCCTGACCATGGTCCACTACATCCCCCATGCCTGAGCTGCTTGCCTACAAGCCCGCTGACTGAATAAGTTCACTGGCATTTTTGCTAGCACTAGGCTTAATCTGTAACTCACTGCAAAGTCTGGGCTATGTCATTCACTATAACACCAGGATGTCGGGAGAGTGAATAATGTAGCCCATATTTTGCATTCACTCTCTTGACATCCTGGTGTGATAGCAAATGACATAGCCCAGACTTTGTAATAAGCCATAGATTAAATCTAGCACTTGTGACAGTGCCAAAACAGGTATGCCACCATTCTGCAGCAGACCATGTATTCAGGTAGGAGACGAGCAAGCTGGGTGCAGATATCATGGTCAGGTTCTCTGTTACACCATATTAATGCGAACATGACATGAGGCAGATCACTTCAGGCAGTAGTGGAAGGCTTACAACCATTGGAAGCGAGATGACACCTGATGGAGACAGCAGAGCCTGAAACATTGTGTTATCACAACACTATCCTGCAGTACATCCATGAAAATTACATTGCAGTAATTTGCTGGTAAAGTCTTCATTCACATATCTTGAATACTGATTGCCACAAAGTTCTGTGAAACTAGGCAGAAGTAATAATTTGGTTTTTATTTATAAATATTCTATTCTAGTCATGGAAACTTGGCTTTAGTGCATCATTCTTGAAGGCAAACCAGCTTCCAGCACTGTTTCAGTGGTATCTCAAACTGAAGACAGCATTTGTCTCCAAATTCACTCTATATTTCTTTGGCACTCTGGTCCAGCAGACTACATTCTCTGAGATGAGACAGCAGTGCAGCAAGCTTTCATGTGATTACTATCAAAAGTAAGTGAACATCAGTTTAGGACTATCATCTTTCATAAATAAAATTTTCCTAGGCTTATTGTTTAAGAGCAAACTGGATTCAGATTTTTAATTACTTTTTATGGTACACTGCTTTGTTGTGGTTGCTATGGAGTGTCACCTATTATTACCACACCTTAGTTTTATTAGAAGGATAGCAACTATCTTCCACAATATTCTGCTTTATTATTACTGCTTAAAATTCAGATTTATCTATAACTGAGAAAATCATTTAATAATATATTTAAATCATTCAGACAGATATTTCACCACAAAATGCTTTTATTATTATTATTATTGGCAAATTCTCCCAATAAATGGAAAACGGTAAGCAAATGACCGAATCAAGTTTTCTTCGAGTTCTTCTTATTGTTCCAATAGGCTTTCATTCTTCCGACCACTTTGGTCTGTTTTGTTTTGGTTGCTCAGTTATAATTTCCCATTTGTCTACTTTGTGTCTGAAGGTTTGTCTTTCTAAGATGTCTGTTGCTCCTATGCTTGCACTTTTAAGATCCTTCCAAATTTCATGCAGCCAAGGAGTTGGATTTTTAAGTGAACTTACATAATCTATTATCTTTTTTGTCAATCGACTTTCTCGTAATCTCTTAAGGTGACCAAAAAATTTCATTCGCCTTTTCTTGATGTTAATTTTGATGTTTGAAAACTTTTCTGTTGTTTTGTTTGATTGTAGTCTGTAACCATCTTTAATGAGTCTTGCTCCTAGAATTTTTCTAATGACTTTTCTCTCTACTTTTTTAATTTCTTGAAGGTCATGTTTTCTGTTAAGTGTTAATGTTTCACTTGCATAGAGGACTATTGGTTTTCCGACTGTATTGTAATGCCGAATTTTTGTCTGTCTTGACATAGATTTTTTGTTTTAGAGATTTTGGACTAACCCTAATGCTTTTTTTTTTTACTTTTTGGAGGCGATTTTGTTGTGAGATTTTCTCAAGGTCTGTCGGTTCGATGAATTCTCTGAGGTATTTAAAGTTTGGGACCCTGTTGATTTTACTGTATTTTGTTCTCTAACTTGCTATTTCTGTCTTTGAACATATGAATTCAGTTTTCTCGAATGAGATTTGCAATCCTACTTTTTCTGCGCATTCTTTGAGTGTCTCAAGCTGTTTGATGGCAGTCTCTTCATCTTCTGCTAGTATCGCCAAATGATCCGCAAAAGCGAGGTATGGTAAATAGAGGTTGTTTTTGGGAAACCCAAGTGGAATTGGTTTCCAACACTTACATTTCTTGAGTTCTTTCTCCCATTCTTCCATAAACTTGTCTAGAACGACATTGAACAGAAGAGGAGAGAGCCCGTCGCCTTGTCTCACACCCGTTTGAATGTCAAAGGGTTCTGAAATTTCTCCCATGAATTTTACTTTCAATTTAGTGCCAATTAGTGTTTGTTTTATGAGTTGTCGTGTTTTTGGATCTAGTCCCCTTTCTTCTAAAATTTGGAGTAGTGAAGGCCTGTCTATTGAGTTGTATGCCCTTTTGAAATCCACAAATGTGCATACTAGGGGTTTTTGTCTTAGGGCTCGCATTTTGATTATAGTTTTGAGGTTGAAAATTTGTTCAGGGCATGACCTGTTTGGTCTGAAACCTGCTTGATATTCTGCTAATTTAGGTTCTAACTGTTCTTGTGCTCTCTTCAAAATACAGGCTGAAAGAATTTTGTACATGACTGGTAGAAGGGAGTTCCCTTTATAGTTGTTTACATCTGATTTGTTACCTTTTTTATGTAGTGGGTGGATGAGAGCAATCTTCCAATCATCTGGGATTTTTTCAGTTTTCCAAATGTTTTGGATTATTTGTGTAATTTCTTTGAGTGAATTTGGACCTAAATTTTTTAAAAGTTCGGCTACAATTCCATCTTCTCCCGATGTTTTGTTATTTTTAAGTTTCTTTATATGTCCATAAATTTCTTCTTGTGTTCGTTGTGATGAGTTCTGTGTTGTTATTTCAGATTGTATTTTCGGAAACCTTGTTTTGGGTTGCTGACAATTTAAGAGCTGTGAAAAATAAGTGGCCAGCCGTTGGCAGTTTTCTTTATTTGTCAGTGCAAGTTTACCATTTTGTTTTCTAAAACATAGGTTCTGTGGTGAGTACCCTTTTATTTGGTTCACAAAGGTCTTGTAGAAATCCTGTGTATTGTAATTTTTGAAGTTGTCTTCGATAGTTTGTAGTTGGTCATTGATATATTTTCGTTTGTTTTGTCTTAAAATCATATATGTTTGTTTGCGAACTTTGAGAAATTTCTTGTGTGTTTCTTCAGTTTTTTTGCAATTGTAATTTTAAAATGCCTTTTTTCTTTCTTCTAGTGCAGTCTCACATTCTTGATTCCACCAAGGGTGTTTTGGTTTTTTGTGAAGAGGTATCAGTTCTTTCACAGTTTTGATTATTTTAGTCCAAAATTTCTGCCAGTCTTCCGCAGGTTCTTCTTCCCATCTTTCTTTGATTTTGGAATCTTTGATTTTGCATAGATCGAATTTTGGAATCACTGGTGGATTTCTGTTAAATTTTCTTTTGGGTGTGAATTTAATTTTTATTCTGGATAAATAGTGATCAGAATCTATATTTGCCACTCTGTGTACTTTTTTTTTTTTTGGATAGTCATACGATATTGCAACATGATCAATCTGGAATTCCCCTAAATGATGGATGGGTGATCGCCATGTTTTTTGGGATTTTTTTGAAGTGAGGTTGACATAATTTTGAGGTTGTTTTGCTGGCATAACTCAATAAATCGTGAGCCATTTTTGTTGATGAACTTGTGTGCAGGGTAATCTCCTACTGTCTTCTTGTATTTGCGTTCCCTGCCAATCTGTGCATCTTTCGGAATTTTGGCCATCTCTGTTTCATGCTCTTCCCAGAATCTTTGTTTTTTCGGACTCTTTATTATTATTATTTGTATTTATAAGAACTGCAGCAGTATATTAAACTTTATTCCTTACTAAATTTGGCTAAATTACAAAGCTAGTGTTTTTTCTCATGATTGTTATGTTTCCTTAGGCAGGCTGTTTCAGTGGCAGAACAGATTTACCATCCTGAAAAATAAAGTGTTTAATGTGTTATCATATAAGATTTTGTCACCATCTTATTGATTTTAGGATTAATAGTTTCCAAAGACGATATGATGCAACTGCAGTTATACTTATATTTGATGCCACCAATGTTGGAGACTTCAGTGGTCCAGGCTATCATCACCCACAAAAACCAGTAGAACCACCAACTGATCTGGAATGTTACCCAATAATCTTCAGTCATCCTGTTGTAAGTATTATTTTATTTAAATTCTTTTTGTCTGTCAATTTCAATCCAACACATCAGATTGTGGCAACCAATATAATTGATGGTTCTTTGTCATTTAACATTTAATATAGATTAGTCTGTTTGTCTTTCCAAATAAACGTAACATTTTTTGTTTTTTGATCACAATCACATTTTTATCTAGGTTATGATAGTGTGGATATTTCATTTTCCTATTTCTTCCATAGGTTGGATGGCTTACACTCACTCTCTAAAGTATGAAACTGATATGGTTTAGGATGTGCCTTCAGACAAGTTCTTGTGCTATAAAATAAACTGTGAATGATATCAGTATTGTGGAACTGAAGCAAAGAAATATTTGACATGTTTTCTTGGTTGTCCGGGTTGAACCGCGTCAATTTTTCGAAACCTAACATTTCAGCCATCATTTTGTGGCCTTCTTCAGAGGACTGTCACGGCTGGAACTGCTGCGGCTTATATATAGCTCCTGAAGAATGCACTAATCGTTTGGAGTGACATCACTCAAGCTACCGTCATCAGCGTGGCCAGTGAAGTTGGTGTATACCATGTACTGATGCACTTGTTGCAGACTTAATTTGTGCTATTCAGATTGAGGGACTATTTCACCACAGCTGAATTCAGCATTTATTATATGTAATTGGAGAGGATTATATCGGTTGGGTTATCCTTTCAGTTCTATAACGCAATGTGTTTCCATTACCTTCTACACATTAGTGGACCTGTAATTTCTGATTAATCTAATTTTAGAGGGTGTTTCCAACTTCAAGGGCAAGAGGGTGCGCTGGACTGTTTCCCGTCCAAAAGGCCATTTCTAAGACACCTTCAACAAAATCTATTCCTCTGCAAACAGGGTGTACTTCATAAAATAGAGGTTTAGATCTGGTTGTAAGAAATTAGCATAATTATCCCCAAATGCTTTAAACATAACACTAAGGTAGCAACATTCTGATTTTATAATAAAAATATTATGTGCCAGGTAACGAGGAAAAAAAATCAATCAAATGAGATAGTTGTTGAGAGTTTTGCAGTATGTGGTGTAGGGATAGGATTAGAGTGGTTGGTCAAATTACTAGTAGGAAAAAAAATTGAAAGTTGGGATAGAGCATAGATGATGAGTGGGCATTCATAAAACTTATTAAAATCTACACCATTTCTTTGCAAGCTATCGTACACCACAGTAATGGTTTTGAAATCTTCCCTGCCCTTATTTAGGTTTTGTGTTAAGCTTCATTCTCATTTTCATTTGTACCTCAAATTTTCTGGCTTCTTTTTTATTATATTAATTCAGTGATTGAAATATATTAATCTGTCAAGACATAAGTAGTTTTTTGTGTGATTGGAAACTTTCCTGGCATACTGTTGCCTTTAGTATCCAGCCAGATGATGATGTATAAACGAAACATTTCGAAATCTGACTCTGCTGTCTTTATCAGGTGTCAGATAGCTTCTAGATGTTGTAAGCTGGCTGTGACGGCCTAGACAGTATAGGCCAGCGGTCCCCAATCTTTGTACCCTGTCAACCCCTTCAAAGGATATTTGCCCTTTCTTATCGACCCCCAGGTTAAGTATTTAATAAAAACACTAAATCATTTTTGCCATTTCTAATGCTAAGCAGTAAGGAGATCTGCATAACTACTCAACGAAATAATTTACAGTTCCCGTATGTTACAAAATCCACCCACAGAAAAAGAAGATATTTTCAACTGTTATTATAATCTCAAAAAATAATAACAAAATTAGAGATAGATGGAATAAATTTCGAATAAAGATCTGCCAAATAAAACAGATGGTTCTTGCACTGTTTTAACTTGTCACATAATGATGGCTCCACTTCCCTAAGAAACTCTTCAGATGATTCTCTACACACTACTACCTCTTAATAACCACCTTGCCCCAGTGTGCAAGAGTAATTGGTTGAAAGTTTTACGATTTACTTCACATAATTTCCAAACAGACGAGATGAGAGGATGAGCTTTAATTTTATTTATTCATCTCATTTTTATTTGAACATTCCTATTTTTCCATAGACGGTTGAATTGGTCCTCTTTAGTATTAATTGATCCCTGGAGAACTCTTATCGACCCCAAGAGGTTGATATCGACCACTTTGCAGACCCCTGGTCTAGGCAGTCACAGCCTTTTCACAACATCAAGAAGTAGAGCCAGCTGTCGAAACGTTGTGTTTATATGATACAATCTGTCTGGACACCCGAGAAGATTATAATGCATACGTAGTTTGTATCTAGAGCAACTACATCAGTAACTACAGGATAATTTATAAGGCTCTTCAGGATTTTGGACATGTATTGCACATTGCCTATCACATATATAGGACGAACAATTGAATTTATAGATACAGAATCTCTCAAAGTTTCATTTTATAATAAGTGCCTTGGTGTATTGCCTGGTGTATAGCCATTAGACTGCAGTCAAAAAAATGTGTCATTCATTGGTGAACATAAATTGTTAGAATTTACAAAATTTAAGTCAGCTGTAATGCTGCAACAGAAATTTTGTACAAAATATCAAACATTGCCACCTACAGGAAAAATTTATGCAGTCAGTGGTATCGACCATGAGATGTTTGGATGTGTGTGGCAATAACCTGAATACTGATTTGATGTTGTCATATATTAAAAGATCCACATATCAAGCATCTACAAGATACATAAGAAACATGGAGAGATCCTGTATTTGTAGATATGACCATTTTCGTTGTATCTGTATAAATAGCCAAAATCCCAGAGAGACTTATGAATCACCCTGTATTCCTTTGTATCATTCCTCATTTTTCACTCATCTCAGTGAAAGTAATTATTGTTCATCAGCTTTACAATAACATCATTAATGATAGTTGGAAGTTGTATTGGCAGCTTTCCGTTAGTGTCAATTTTAACAGTGCACTAGCATTCAATACAGGGTGTACCTAAATGAATATTGGGGTTTTATCGCTTTGTAGTATTTATTACATAAAACGTAAAATTATAATTAATGCATGAAATAAAAGAGCAACTCAGACAGTTATACCTACAAGCTTACAAGTGTTCAATGTGAGCACCTCTTGTCACACGGTACACATGAAGTCGATAGCCCATTTCTTCCCAAACGTTGATTAGTGTTTATGGTGTAATTATTGCAACAGCTGCCTCAATCCTGTTTCTAAGGTCGGGTACGTCAGCTGGTAGTGGAGGCACATACACACGATCCTTTATGAACCCCCACAGGTAGAAATCACATGGCGTCAGATCGGGAGAGTGTGGAGGCCATGCAAAACAAGCTCTGTTTTTGGGCCCTTTGCGGCCAATCCAGCAGTCGGGTACAGTGACGTTCAACCAACTGCATACTTCATTATGCCAGTGAGGCATTGCACCATCTTGCTGCCAAATGAAGTTATTTGTTTTGTCTTCTACCAACTGGGGAAATAGCTATAGTTGTAGAGCATCAACGTAGGAAGTACCAGTTACAGTTGTTTCTTCAAAGAAAAAAAGGCCCATAAACTTTCCTCTGAGATATGGCGCAAAAACATTCAGTTTAAGAGAGTCTCGGTGCAATTGCACCATCTCATGAGGATTTTCTGAGACCCAGATGCGCACATTATTAGTGTTCACATGTCCACTAAGGTGAAATGCTGATTCATCACTGAAAACAACATGACCCAGAAAATCTGCATCATCGTGCAACAACATTTCATGTGCAAATTTGGCACATAAACCATGGCTTTAGAGCCTGTAACAACTGCAAATGATAAGGATGTAGTTGTAAGTGTTTCTGTAAAACTTTCGAAACAGTCATCACCGGAATTGCTAATTCATGACTACACTTCCAAAAGGATTTCTTCGGGCTACGCGTGAAAGGTTTTCTCACTCGCTCAACACACTCTTCACTAACTCTTGGTCGTCCTGTACTCTTTCCTTTGCAAAGGCAGCTGGTATTTTCAAACTGATGATACCATCTACGGATGTTGTTATCGCTTGGAGGATCACATCTGAACTTAATTCAGAATGCATGTTGCTCAGTAACTACAGATTCCGTCTTTGCAAACTGCAGAACACAAAAAGCTTTCTGTTCACTAGTCACCATTTTTGCTACTAGCACTTGATGATGGAGGAAACATTGCATGCACATGCGCACAGGTACCAACAAACGAAACTGTTTGAGCTGCTCTTTCATTTCATGCATTAATTATAATTTTATGTTTTATGTAATAAATACTACAAAGCATTAAAACCCCGATATTCATTTAGGTACACCCCATACATTTGTTTGAATTCCTTATTTCCAATGTTTGCACATATAATTAAATATATTTGGTAACAAAAACATGTTTTTCTCTGCTTTTGCAGCAAAAAACCACTGAATCATCTACCAGTAATTGTCAGTGCAATGCAAGATTATGCTTCTGATTTAGAAGCAATGGATCAAGTAGTCTATCATTTTTGCCCAAGAGTAAGTTCCTATTGTAGCACAAATTACACTCTTAAAACTATTACAGAAATAGAAGATAATGTAACTAAGTCATAGTTGTGAAATATTAGTACTGATTTTTAAACATACTCAAGTTTAAAATTGTGTTGTTTATTTATCGTGCCATCGTGAAGCTTTCAAAAGTCCAGAATTTGTATTCAGTGCCAATATGAAATGACTTATTATTTCCCTGCTGTTTGGTAATTAATGTCCATATCAGCCTTTAATTTGATTTGGCGCGTGCGTTTAAGAGAGAGAGACCAGCTAATTCTCCACTGTTGTCACCTTACAGCTAGTATTTAATTTTCTTGCAGCTTATGCCACATCATGCATATTTTATTTTAGAAATAAGGAAGTATATGGAAAGCAAACTCAAAGTTGACCAAACATTAACAAACTCAAAAAGAGGAATACACATTACATGATATTTCGGTGTTGAACCTTAGTCTTGCAAGTAAATGAGACACACAGCAATGAGATCAGATGCGATGACACCAACACCCATGAAGTGAATCATCTACATGGAGGGTGTCAGTGTCCAAACACATTTTTACACTTTGGTATTAGTTTCTGTATAACAGTCACAGAATTCAACCACCTGCTGAGAGTATTGCATTTAAGCTTTACTTTTAATCTCTTAATTGACATGGACATTTTCTTGTGAAATGTGTTACTTTCAAAAGTGGGGGAGAGAGAGGGAATCTGAGCAAGCTCCAAGCTGTGTGGTAAAAAGGAAAAACTTTTGACTTGACTATTACAATAATTGCTTTGTTGACAACTGACATGTCATCAAAAGCATTTTTTGAAGCAGATGGACTCCGTGTCGGCATTCTTCCATTTGTTCTGAATGGCCTGTTGAAAGAAATTCTAGTGTTTTAAATATGTAAAATCAATAAGTGTGGTGTTGGTATAATTGTAATTCATGACGTTAGGGATTCAGAGCTTGAACATTCCTGCAGAATGAATAAATTTACAATCAAAATATGAATTTTCTTTTTTTCTTGATACTTCCTTGTTTTCATTGCCACTGTTATCAAAAAGTGATTCTTGTTGATAGTAGGAAGTATGTAAAGAAGTCTGTCTTTGTTTCCAATTAAACAGTTGCCAAAACTAACCTTAAACTACATGTGCTGATAAGCTTAATCAATTGGCCACTCCAGTCCCTTAAAGTTTTGACCCTACCCTTTGATTTTGTTCAGAGATACACTTGCTATATTTAAACTCTTATTGAGTCTGTATGGAGAACTTGATCATATGCATCTGCCTTGATTTTCTTATAATATGAAGCCAGATGGTGACCAGTAAAATTGTACAATGTACAGTATAGGACCAGTCAGCGACCAGTGATAATGCTCAGTGTTCCAATTAAGTTATTCGTAATGCCTGTAACTGTGTGTAATCAATGCAAAGCTTCTCTTAAACCATAATTTTTACATTTCTTAAAATTATTTAGATGGTTATAAATCACTTCTGCTCCTTCTCCCTTATAAACAACTTATGAAAATAAAAAGATATAGCTGAACTCGTACAAGCATCCATTGTTAACACATTATTTGTGCAACTGCCATCCCTATGCCTTCTGTCCTGCCAAACTACATTCACGCATATTGTTCCTTCAAACCTGACTCTCCTTAAATATTCCACCAAATGTATTGACTATAAAACTTCAAGTTTGTGATTACCAACTCTCTCCTCATGCCTTCCATTTCGTACATCCATTACTTTTACCCAGCTGTTCCTCCAACAATACATGAAAAAGGCAATCTATATTGTAACCAACTTGTCTCCCTCCCAAAATCATTTTCCTTCCATCCCTTCACCACAGCCATCATGCTCAGCATCTCTTGTCATAATACAAACAGATGCAAGTGCAATATGTACAAAATCACCTGTCCAAACATTAAGCTCTTGTTAAAAGCTGTTGGAGTCTAGGTGTGTCTCTTCGCTATCAATACTTCACACATCCCATTCCACCCCTTCTCCCCCCAACCTCCACCCCCGATTACCAAAACCCTATGACTTGTCCACATTCTCATTCTCTGCCACCTATTCCTTGTACTATCCACTGCACAAGCCACTTCCCCTTTTCAAGTTAAGCTTTAGCAGTATGTAACTAACCTTTCCTCCAGTCCTCTGTCAGAACTCCATCAGTTTTAATCAAGAGACTCCCAAGTTCAGCCATGCGGCTTTGGACCAAGACTGCTGCTATCTCTACTGGCAGTATCACTTTGCTAGCACAGCAGTCAATGAGATTGGGTCCAGCATGCAGCGATTCAAACCTTCATATCAACTGAATCCACTCTCTCTCCGACAGTGCCACCTTCTTCTGTTTCCAAGAGTTCCTCAATTCATTCTGCACTCCAACAATGCCAGTGCCACAGAAAACTGAGTCATGGGAGATCTGTCTAGAAATTGTAACGTCATTTTCCTACAGGATCCCTTACAAGACTTCTTCTCATTCCATTTCCCTCCTCAACTGTATTCCCACCTATACCTTCTTTCCAAGATTCATAAGGGTTACCTATAGCTGTGACGTAAGAGTCGCTCAATGAAAAATGTTTGCATTGGTGTGTTAACATCTCCAAAATTTTGTTCACAACTTCCCTTCCTTTAACAGTTCACACTCGTCTACTTTCAGATTCCTTTATTGTCTGCATTAATGCACCTTCCCTTTGTACAAACATTCCCCACAATCAGGACCCCAGTGCCTTGAAACTCTTCCTAGATTATTATTATTATTATTATTATTACTCCACGATTCACTAAAAGTGTTTGGCAGAGGGTGCACTGCACCTATCAGGAAAGGTAATGGTTTGGAAGGGATATTCGGGATATGGCAGGTGGCACCCATGGGCTATTGTGAGGAACCATCCCAGCATTCGCCTGGAGCGACCTGGGGAAACCATGGAAAACCCAATGTATCGGTTCTGGCCCTGATTTCTCTTATCTTATTTTCGCGGTCATTCCGAGATATGAATGTTGCTGGTAGCAATATTTGATTGCTGTCATTCCGAAATACGTCAGTCAAGAATTTTTCAATTAGCTTCTGTCGAGAGCAATGCCTTCGGTGCTCCAGGTCTTCCCAACCTAACTCCTTCAACATGGCACTTACGCTTTCCCTCCAACTATATATACCTGTCACAAATCGGGCAGCTCTTCTTTGGACCATCTCTAATGCCTCTATTAATCCCTTTAGATGGGGACCCCATACAGAGCAACAATATTCCAAGTGAGGCCTCACTAGTGACTTGTACGCAATCGATTTAACTTCCGGAGTGCATTGTTTTAAATTACGACCTAGAAATCGAAGCATACGATTTGCTTTCCCAATTACATTCTCGATATGCTCATTCCACGACAAATTATTACGAATTGTTACCCCTAGGTATTTAGCGGAATCTACCGTTCTAAGGACAGTGCCATTAATTGTATATTCAAAGCTAAATGGTGTCACCTTTTTACTTACATGGATGACTTGGCACTTTTTAGCGTTTAACTCCAACTGCCAATCTTTACACCACGCAATTATTTTCATAATATCGTCTTGTAACAAAGTGCAGTCGTCCTGGGTTGTGATTTCACGATAAATAATAGCATCATCGGCAAATAATCTTTTCATTCCCCTTATGATGTCGCACAAATCATTAATGTATATGAGAAACAACAGAGGCCCTATCACGCTTCCCTGGGGAACTCCGGACCTTACTTCAGCAAGTGATGAACGCTCACCGTCAAGAACTACACACTGTGTTCTATCCTTCAAAAAGTCTGCAACCCAATCACATATTTGTCTAGATATACCTTAACCACGAAGTTTCCTAAGTAACCTAGTGTGAGGCACAGTGTCGAAAGCTTTTTTGAAGTCTAATAGAACTATATCAACCTGGGATTGCTCATCTATAATACGGCTCAAGTCGTGAATTAAGAGGGCAAGTTGTGTTTCGCAGCATCGGCCTTTTCTGAATCCATGTTGATTTGGGTTCAAAAGCTCATCTTCATCCAAAAACCGCATGACATTTGAATAGATGATGTGTTCTAAAATCCTGCAAAATATTGAGGTTAACGAGATCGGCCTATAATTTTGAGGATCATTAACATTCCCACTTTTGAACACTGGACTTACGATGGCGGTTTTCCATTCGGCTGGTATTTTTCCTTGATCCAAGGAGGCGGTATATAATTTCATCAAATACGGCGCAATTTCCTTTGCCTATCTAGAGTAGAATCTTGTAGGAATACTGTCTGGTCCTGGAGCCTTATTGGGATTTACATTCATAAGCAGTTTAGTTATTCCCTCGACATCGAGAACGAGATCATTCATAATTTTGTTGGTTCGATTGTTAAATATCGGAATCTCCTCCGAGTTTTCTGACGTGAACGCTTTTTTAAATATATTATTCAAAATTTCTCCTTTCTTGACGCTAGTTTCTGATAATTCCCCATTTTCATTCATCAACGACGGCATGACCTTAAGAGAGCCTCTTATTAATTTGACATATGACCAGAACTTTTTTGGGTTAGTAATCAGATCTCCGGATAAATTTCTGGCTTGGAATTCTTTAAACACATCACGCATTGCATTACGCAAGTCTGCTCGCAAGTGGACTAATTTAGCGCGATCAGATGAGTCCCCCGATTTCTTTACCGTGGCATGTAAACGCCTTTGCCTCCTGAGCAAACGTTTCACTTCCCTATTGAACCACGGGAAGTTCTTACTAACCTTAATAAACTTCTTGGGAACAAATTGATTTAAGCCGGTCCATATTATTTCTTTTATATTAAACCAAAGTTCCTCAACATTTGTATTATGCGTTTATGTTTCAAAATTTTTCGCCAAATGATCGACCATAAACGCATTATTTGCCTTATCGGAACAATATACGAGTTTGTCTTTATCATGCTTCAAATTCAGCCTAGATTTTAAAGTTACCACAATCGCCTTGTGATCACTTATACCGTCTTCTATACAAACTTTATCTACAATATCCAGATTGTTAGTAAGAAAAAGATCCAAAATGGACGAGGAATCTTTGACGCTCCGCGTTGGCTCTTCGACCATCTGTTCAAGAGAATTTTTGGCGAATGATTCCAGGAACGTTTCGGTTATTAACCTATCTCTTCCGCCTGACCTGAACGTAAATGTGTCCCAGTTAACAGAGGGTATATTAAAATCACCTCCCATGATCAATGTATGTCCCTGAAATTTCTGAGAAATACTATTAAGTGACTGTCTAAAATATTCTGCGTTATCTAATCCAGAGTCCGGAGGTCGGTAAAATGATCCTATTATGAACTTTAAACCTCTGACAATTTTTACCTTCACCCATATTAATTCGCAACAATTTTCCGTTTCATTTACTACAGAGCAATTGATGGTTTTATTAACGGCCACGAACACACCTCCACCCATTGAGGTAGTTCTGTCTTTCCGAAAAACATTGAATTGAGGAGCAAATACTTCACTAGATTCTACCTCTGGCGTCAACCAGCTATCTCTTCCGCCTGACCTGAACGTAAATGTGTCCCAGTTAACAGAGGGTATATTAAAATCACCTCCCATGATCAATGTATGTCCCTGAAATTTCTGAGAAATACTATTAAGTGACTGTCTAAAATATTCTGCGTTATCTAATCCAGAGTCCGGAGGTCGGTAAAATGATCCTATTATGAACTTTAAACCTCTGACAATTTTTACCTTCACCCATATTAATTCGCAACAATTTTCCGTTTCATTTACTACAGAGCAATTGATGGTTTTATTAACGGCCACGAACACACCTCCACCCATTGAGGTAGTTCTGTCTTTCCGAAAAACATTGAATTGAGGAGCAAATACTTCACTAGATTCTACCTCTGGCGTCAACCAGCTCTCGGTTCCTAGTATTATATCAACATCGTTAGTCGCAACTGCAGCGTGGAAATCGGCTACTTTCCCTCTAATACTCCAACAATTAAGGACCATTATCCTTAGCGGTTTAATATCTGTATTAGACTCTAAATTCGCATTTTTATTATTTGCACTCCGAAAGGAAACGGGTGAAGTATTTGGAGCTGTAAATTTCGATTTATTCACGCCGTCACTTCCAGAACCAAGATCTCGATTAACGACGCGTCTTCTTCATTGAACTGAGGGATCCTCAGGCCTCACGGTGTTCCTAAAAAATAATTCACATCAAGACGGTTCCATATTTTAGCAGCCACCTTGATCGCCATTCTCGGTGTGTAGTGGACGCCTGACCTGTCAAATGCGTCCCAACTGACAGCTATCATCGGTCGAAGATCGATGAAGCCCCAGTTGTTTCTGCGACACAGCTCCTGTAGACTACAATTCAAATTATAAATCTTCCACCATACGGCTTCCCCACAATCGATGCGCGGCACGACACTACAGATGGAAAACTGCAACTTTACTGAATTCTCACGCGCTGATTCATACGCCTTGTGGCCCAACTTATCCATAGATTTCACTATATCTGAAACAGAAACATGACACGAGTCGTTAGTACCGACGTGCGTAGCTACCCTTAACTGACCGCAGTTCGATTCTCTAATCGCTTTTGGTATAGCCTCCATGACTCGTGGCACGGTTGCTCCTGGAAGACAAACAGAATGAATGTTAGTACGAGGGCCTGCACCATTCTTCTCAGCTAGGTCTCGTAGGGGTTTCTCTAGACGTCGGACGTTGGAGCTTCCAATTAGAAGTAAACCTTTCCCTGGCATCACTCGGTGTCTGCGAGTAAATCTTCCCTGCTGTGCTTCAGGGCCGTTCGCACTAAGATCTTCAACCTCCTGCAAAACTGAAAACGCATTACTTTGGGGCAAGATATCATTTTTCCGTCGGTTATTTTGGAATTTTGATGCCTTTTCCTATCCACCCAGTGCCAGTCGTTCCCTGCAACAGATACCTGACAATCCTCACTTGCCGATTCTAAATCAGTAGCCTTCGGTAATTCTTCGACGCACTGCCGCTCGTCATCTAACATGCTCCACACCTGTGCCTGAAGAGATGCCATCGTAGTACGAATCTCTTCGAGAGCCTGACGCCTACTGTAATACATTGCGCAAACCATGTCCCTCAAACAAGCAAACACAGAGCCACAAACAAATTAATCAGAAAAATCAGACAGCTGCTACAGCTCAACTGAATGGATCACTACCTAAATCTAGATATGCGACTCCCTACCCAGCTTTTTCAGTAAATCCTTCCTTACATCCTTTGTTCACTTCATTCTCTTTAGAAACATCTTCTCCATCAATTCCCAAGTATATCATCAGATTTGTGGCACTACCATGGGTGTCTGCATGACTTTATTCAATGCCAACCCATTCCTGGTCATCTAAAGAAACATTTCCTGAACCTCATTCCATTTAAACTCACTTTGTGGTTCAGATAAATAGACAGTATATTTATGTACTGTACCCACTCTGAAAACCATCTTCTACACTTAATCAATTTTCTTAACAGTAGTCATTTCATCAACCTCATTGAAACATATGAAGTCACATGGTGACAGGTCTGGGTTGTAGGGTGGATGTTCTAAGACAGCTCCCAACCTTTCTTAAATTCCTTCAAGGCACCACATGTATCATTCCTATGCAACAGACCCCACTGGAAAATGTGCACGTACTCCAATCCGACCACACAAGAAATCTTTCCCATCACTGGACATGCCAAATGCACCAAAACATACCTTATATATCAGCTCACTTGGTTCCTTTGTACAAGTTCATAAATAGGCCTTACTGCTAACTCACTCACCATCAGAATGAATGGCCACAGGCAAACAGGGTATACCAGCAACTTTCCCCATTCAATGGCAAAACATGGCGGTACCCTTGAATTAAACAATTTCAACAACTGTTTTACAGCAAGGGCTGCCAGATTTTTCTCTAATACCTTTTGTTCCTGTCAGCAGACATCTTCCTGGCTTCAATCTAATCTCCAATAATACCCTTCCAGCCCAGCACTTATTATTACTATTTTTCAAATTTTATAAATCTTATATTTAATATTACTACTTAAAGGATTTTATTGTTGTGTTGTTAATGTTTACATCCTCTCGCATTAAGTACTTTGATGATGTTTTCCCACTTCCAGTGACAATATGTCTCCATAATTATTGATTCAGTACAGTCTTGCCACCCTTCACTTTTCCTGAGACTCATGCCATGCTACTTGGGTTCCCCAGTTACCAAGCAGGCAATGATGAGATCACATCTGACCCTGCCCAGTACGTCATCTACATGCAAGAATAAGACTTAAACACAAAAATATTCAGTTACATGCATTATTATATCTATGGCTATGGCAATGGCAGCTGGGAATGATGAAGTCATATAAGGCAATATTTTGGTTTAAAACCTTATTCTTGCAAGTAGATGAGACACTTAGTGAGAAAAGATGTGATCTCATTGCCCAATTGGTGATTGTGGAACCAAGGTAGCATGGTATGGGCATGTAGTTGGGGGGGGGGGGACAAGACTGTAGTGAATTGATAATTCTGGAGACATACTATTATTGGAAGTGGGGGAATATCAAAGTAATCTATGTGAGAGGATATAAACATTAATAATGATAAAACTCTTCAAGTAGAAATATTAAAAATAAAAATAAGCTAGACAGGAAACTAAGAATTATGATAAGTGTATAAAACACCACTTACAATAGATGACAGGATGACACTATCAACACATGAAAAGGACACGATCGCACTTGAAATATTGCAATTGTCATACAACCCTTTCTCAGCAAGGCTGATACAATGTGGCTGTGTGGACCATTTAATGTTACGAGGGCCATGCTGTAAGTCATGAGCAACTCATTGTAAACCATGAAAATTTAAAGAATGTAAGTAAATGACAGCAAGGTTTTAAACCACGGTTATACACAATGTGTTGTCAGGTTGTGATGTTGTTTGCTGCTATCACATGTCTCCAGGCAATGTTTCATTTCGACAGCATACTGTCATTGAATTCCTTGTTAAAGTGGAAAAATCAGCTGCTGAAATTCTGCTCTCACTTCAAAGTGCCTATAGAGATGTCTGCATGTATTCCAGAAGTGGGAACACAAGCATACAAGATGAGCCTCATAGTGGCTACCTTCAAACTGCCTCCACAGAATGCAACAAGGAAAGAGTTGATGTGCTCATTAGAGAAGACTGGCCTATCACTGTGAATAACATCGCTACAAAACTTGCAGTAGGACACAGTGTGGTGCAAGAAATAATCCAAAGCTTAGGTTATCGATAGGTTTGGAAAGAAGATCATCCTTCAACAGGCTAATTTGCATCCGCATACTGTTCAAGCGCTATGGAGAACATTAGGACATTTGGATGGGAAACTCTTCCAAATCCTACCTACAGTCCTGACTTGGCACCCTCTGATTACCATCTTTTCACTTCTGTTAAGGAAGAGATGTTAGGCCAATGCTACGAGATGTTAGAGGCTATTTGGCAAGCAGAGCATCAGTGTCTGTGGTTTGTTGGAACATAGTTCTGTCATAAGGGCATTTTCAAACACGCAGAATAAAGGAAAAAATGTGTAAAAAAATTTGAAAATTGAAAGAAAAGTCTGTAGATTAAGATGATCTACTTGGTTTGGCTCAAAAATAAAAATTTATAAAAAAAATGTTGCTCACCACATTTAGTATCATATTTGTGGCAGTTGAGCTGAGGGAATCAGTGGGAGCATGTTCTAAAATTAAGTGAAAAGGACAGCAAGTTCATGAAATATACATGAGCTTTGCAAAATACACATATAATTTACAAATATATATCACAGGCACATAAAAAATAGCAAGTATTTGAAATAAATTAAAAATAATAAAATCCACATTACTTAAGGAAACTATGAAAGTAAACATCACCTCTCATGATTGGTGATTCATATAAGGTAGAGGTTGTACGCAATGGGAAATGTAACTCCTATCATCAGCAAACAATTGCTGGTTACTATTAATGTTGTCTCCAAGATCATTTATAAAACTAAGAAAAGAAGTGATCCTATTACACTGCCTAGTAACATCTAGATGTTTTCCTGCCAACGACAACATACTGCAACTTCCCATTTAGAAAATCTCATATCCATTCATAGATCTGATCCATTACACCATATGCTCAAATCTTCAAGCAGGATAACAAGAGAATAACTACTGCTTACCATAATCAAAAGCAGGATGGTATCGAAACAAGGACAGATGCATACACTCAGTATGGTCTGAAATTTTTAGACTTATAACACTTAAACAACTGTAGAACAAAATAGTTAGGTGATGGATATTAGCAGCTGCCCTCCACCATGATCTTTCTGGGAAGGGCTAATTCTGATCTGAGAGTTGCAATGTTTTTTTGGTGTTCACGTCCATTTTGTGTGTCTACACCACCTTGCCATCATCTAAGGTAAGCATTGGTTCATTTCCTTATCCTAATTTGTAATTCCATTTCACTACTTCATGTCCCCATTGTTTCACTGTAACTACGTATAAGTGAATATATATTCTCACCCACCTTATGTGTCCAGGTGTTGTGATACAATGGTGGTGTCCTGACATGGGGTAAGCTGGTTTAAGCCCAATTGGAGAAGAAATTTTCTACATCAGAACTTGGTCAGCACGGTAGGAGAAGTAGTAGTGTATGATACCTACTCAGCAAATTGTATAGCAAAGTCCTTGTTTTGCATACAGAGTGAGAACATATGACACAGTTGAAAGTGATTCAGCCATAGGATAGGAATATAAAATTGAGCGAGTCCCTTGGTTTCTTTCAGAATATTAAGCCTGAATGGGCTGGCACCAGATTTCACACTCTTCCTTCATTCATCTTTTATCCACAATTCTGAATGCACACACCATCATAGACATCTACACACACACAGTAAACACATACAAACACTTTCACACTGGTAAAGGCAACAGGAAAACACCCCAGTTCCCAGGACACTACTATGGCAAGGTAACAGCCTCCACAGTGGCGTAACTAGGTTAACAAGAGCCCCGGTGCAAAAAATATTTTGGGCCCTCAGGCCAGATGTGCAACCTTTTTTTTTATCTCTACCAAGCTTTAGGGGGCCCCCTGAGCTGAGCTTGGGCCCCCTGATCTGTGCTGGGGGCACCCTGAGCTTGAGGGCTCCGGTGCAAGGCACCGCCTAGCTCTAGCTCTAGCTCTAGCCCCTGAGCCTGATACTGGATAAAGTACTTAGTTCAACTTTATATATATCCTGTTATAGGTAGACTAGACGACCCGTGCGAAAATTTCGCGAATAAAATGTGATGAATAGTGAGGTTGAGTGCTTGTAATATAATAAAAAGTAAACCGTACTTTTGTAGCAATTTTTTTTATTATTATTATTATTTAGTGTAATAGGTACGCTTCAAAATACTCACAATATATTACAAAACAGTTAGGAAAATTTAAAACACTCTGTATTTATGACAAACTGTCACTGACCTTAACAGAACAAAATGTACACAACATATCAACATCTCTGAAATATTTGTTGTTGTGCGAATAAAATGTTTACATTGGAATTGTATAGCAAAACAACAGTGTTTCTGTGACAAAAAAATTAAATATCTGGAAAGCTACCTACTGAATAATAATAAAATAAAATTATTGTCATCTCTGTGATATCCACTGCTGCAATCTAGGGACTTGACTCTAAACAGTCTCATACACGCTACCACTGTAAGCACCAAATGCTGAAAAATTCTTTATTAATTTATGATTTTATCTAGCTGGAGACCATAATTTTTAAAACGATATGTCTTTTATCAATTTCGGCTAGGTATCGAAGAAGATAAATGGCTTGTAATAATAATAAAAAAACATGTTGTATAAATAATATTGATACTTTTACCCTTTAAGGGTAGAATTCCAAAAAATTCCTTTTATAAAACATGGTGTGACCAAAGCAGCCACCTTGATCTTTAAAATGATACCTCATTTATCGATTTCGGTTAGTTATCAAGTGAGGTAAAAAAAAGTTTTGAGAAATGATGATATTTTTGCCCATTAAGGGTTGAATTTAGAGAAAGTTTTTTCTTAAAATATGATGTGACCACAGCGGATAATTTAATATTTAAATCGATACCTCATTTATTGCTTTCGGTTAGGTCTCAAGGGAGCATAAATAGCTCGTGACAGAAAAATGTGTCGTAAAAATATTAGTACTTATGCCCTCTAAGGTTAGAATTTTTTAAAATTTCTTTCTTAAAATGTGGTAACAGAACCAAAGACATTACGAAGACCTCAATCTTTTAAACGATACCTCGTTTATCAATTTTGCTTAATTGTCAAGGGAGATAAATGACTCGAGACACAAAAAACACATTTTAGAAATACTTATATTTATGCCCTTTAAGAGTTCAATTCAGAAAAATTTATTTCTTAAAATGTAATGTAACCACAGCGGAAACCTTAATTTTTAGAATGATAGCACATTTATCTATTTCGGTTAGATATTAATGGAGATAAATGGCTCGTGACACAAAAATACGTTGTTGAACCATTTATACTTTTTCGCATTAAGGGTTAAATTCCAAAAACATTCTTTCTTAGTATATGATGGCACCAAAGCTAAGTCATTACTCTTCATACTCCTACTTCATTTATCGATTTTGGTTAGAAATCCTGGGAGATAAATGGCTCGAAACACAAAAAACGAATTTCAGAAAAATTGATATTTTTCCCCATTATGGTTCGAATTACGAAAAAATTCCTTTCTTAAAATATAATGTTACCACAGCAGAGACCTTAGTCTTTAATATGATATCTCATATCTATATTGGTTAGATATCAAGGGAGATAAATAGCTCATGACACAAAAATGCGCTGTAGAACCATTTATACTTTTTCCGTTTAAGGGTTGAATTCCAAAAACATTCTGTCCTAAAATATGATGTCACAAAACTGAGACATTACTCCTCATAATCCTACTTCATTTATCAATTTTAGTTAGATAGCCAGTGAGATAAATGGCTCAAGATACAAAAATTGCATTTTAGAAAAATTGACATTTTTGCCCTTTAATCGTCGAATTATGAAAAATTCCTTTCTTGAAATATAATGTTACCACGGCGGAGACCTTATTCCTCAAATATGATACCTCAATTATCTATATCGGTTAGATATTAAGGGAGATAAATCGCTCGTGACACAAAAATGCGTTATAGAAAAATTTATACTTTTTCCCTTTAAGGGTTGAATTCCAAAAACATTCTTTCTTAAAATATGATGTCACAAAGCTGAGACATTACTCCTCATAATCCTACTTCATTTATGGAGTTTGATTTGATATCCAGTGAGATAAATGGCTCAAGATACAAAAAATGCATTTTTGAAAAATTGACATTTTTGCCCTTTAATGGTTGAATTACGAAAAATTCCTTTCTTGAAATATAATGTTACCAGGCGGAGACCTCAGCCTTTAATATGATACCTCATTTATCTATATCAATTAGATATCAATGGGGATAAATAGCTCGTGACACAAAAACGCATTGCAAAAATATTAATACTTTTACTCTTTAAGGGTCAAATTCCTAAAAATTTATGTCTTAGTATATGATCTCACTAAAGCGGAGATCTTAATCTTTAAAATGATACCTCATTAAAAGATTTCAGATAGGTATCCAGGGAGATAAATGACTCGTAACACAGAAAACAGAATTTTAGAAATATTGACATTTTTACCCATAAGGATCGAATTCCGAAAACTTCATTTCTTAAAATATGATGTGAGCAAAGTGGAGACCATAAACTTTAGAATGACACTTCATTCATTGATTTCGGTTAAGTATGAAGTAAGATACAGGCTTGTGACAAAAAAATACCTTATACCATGTGTTTTTTTAAGCTAGATAGAACTTTAAATTGTAAAAAAAACACAAAAAATTAAATTTTGACGAAACTGTTTGTTTTATTTGTTTCAGTATACTCTGACAAATCATCATGAATAGACTCACGCTGGAACAACGCTACGAAATTATCCAAATTTACTTTGAAAATCAGTCGTCGATTCGCGCAACTTATAGACGACTTCGTCATTTGTATGGCGTACATAATCGTCCATCTGAACAAGCCATTCGTCGAACTGTGGATAGATTTCGTACCACATACTCTCTAGAGGATGCAAGAACACCAGCACGTCGAAGGAATGTGCGTACTGAAGACAATATCGCCGCTGTAAACGAAAGTGTGGAAGAAGATCCAAATTTATCGATTCGTCGTCGGTCGCAGGAATTGGGGCTCTGTCCATCCACTACGTGGAAAATTTTGCGCAAAGATCTCGGCCTACACCCGTATAAGATCCAGCTGGTGCAGGAATTGAAGCCACGAGACCATTATATGCGTCGTTCTTTCGCCGATTGGGCTCTAGAGCAGTTGGAAACTGACCCGTTGTTTTATCGCAAAATTGTGTTCAGCGATGAGGCGCATTTTTGGCTTAACGGGTTTGTTAATAAGCAAAATTGCCGCATATGGAGTGAGACCAATCCACAACAGACCCTACAGACTCCATTACATCCAGAAAAATGCACCGTATGGTGCGGTTTTCACGCTGGTGGCATCATCGGACCTTATTTCTTCAAAAATGAGGCCGGAGCTCGCGTTACGGTCAATGGAGATCGTTACCGCACCATGATCAATGATTTTTTGTTTGAAAATATGGATGACATTGATCCGGAGGAGATGTGGTTTCAACAGGATGGCGCTACGTGCCATACGGCGAACGCAACCATCGACTTATTGAAATCAAAATTTGGCGATAAGTTGATTTCGAGAAATGGACCTGTCAATTGGCCTCCAAGGTCGTGCGATTTGACACCTCTCGATTATTTCCTGTGGGGCTACGTGAAGTCACTGGTTTATGCTGATAAACCAGCAACAATTGACGCCTTGGAGGCCAGCATTGTTCGTGTTATTCGTGACATACGGCCAGCAGTGCTCGAAAAAGTGGCCCAAAATTGGACGTCCAGAATGCACTTCGTCAAGAACAGCCGCGGTGCCCATATGCCCGAAATCATTTTCAAATGTTAATGTCACGTATTGATCTTTTGAATAAAAAAAAATTTTGATTACAATTTAATTTTGTGTGTTATTTTTTACAATTTAAAGTTCTATCGGGCTTAAAAAAACACCCTTTAGAAATAAGCTATATGATACAATATGATATGAGAACTATAATTGTTTATCTTTAGTTCAGATGTAGAATTATTTTTTTTTTACATTGGATTGATAGTATCTTTTAACCCCTAAAATCATGTATAAGTTATTTTGCATTTTCTTTGTTTAGGCTTGTTATATAGTGAGCTGTGCCTGTTGCAGTACATCCTCAATAATTACTGTTTAATAAAAATATCTTTTATTCTGCATACATATATATATTGTAAACAATGAAATCAAAGGCGCTATGTAGCAAAAAGGAATTAAATTAGGATAGGGAAAAGAGCCACCACTTACCTTTAGATGATGGATGTGGGCCGTGAACACACAGAAAAGACAGTAACACAACTGATAAAGAAATTTTCAGGATGAGCCCTTTATCAACAGGAGAACGTTATGAGAGGTTGGTGATGTTGGAGACTGTCTCACAGAAAGACTGTTGGCCAGGAAAATGGTGGGGATAAATTCAAACAGAGGAAAGGTAGGGCCAGTGAATCAGAGTTAATACCTGAGCATAGATAAATATCTTCGTGCCTCACATCCGTCATCTAAAGGTAAGTGGTGGCTCATTTCCCTATCCTAATTCATATATATATATAAATAACTCTTGGTCCATAAACATGCCTCCCCCCCCTCCACCCAGCCAGCCTGTAAGACATCCCTAAGGTTCATTTCCTTGCAACAGATCCCACTGCAAATTATGCAGTATGCAACTGCCTTCCACCACCTTTACCAACTGGGGAAGCTCCCACATCACAGGACTTGCCACATGTGCATCCTCCCACCTTATATATCGACTCACCTGCAACCATTACCCAGCCTCCTAAATTGGTCTGACAACAAATCCACGGGCCATCAGAATGAATGGACACAGACAATCGGTATTCACACAGAACCCTACCACCCTGTATCTTATCATGCTACCACTCATGGCACCAACAATTTTAACATATCTTCACTCATAATTTCTGGGCTGAAAGGCCATGCAGCCCATAAATTATGAGTGAAGTTAATACCGGCCATGAAAGCCTACATTGTATGATCAATTTTAACATATGTTTTGCAGTCCACGCCATCAGAGTCCTCTCGGACAAAAGCAGCATTTCGAAACTCAGCAGGTGGGAACTGGCTTATCAGTACCAACTGGGCACCAGACAAGCACCAGTACTAAATTTAAGATAGCACCAATGTTCATCCCGTGCATCCCCCTAACCTCCTACCTTTCCCAAAGAACCATCGCTCACCAGAGCCTATCTGTTTTGAGTTTGTAACTTCGTATTTTGATTAATTTTAAATTTCCAATCTTTTAAATTATTTTAATATTTTTATATATATATATTTCTACCTATTTCTCAGCACATTTTTCCATTACTTAATAGGCAATTTAGGACCATCATCTGGCATCTACCGCGCTTCCGCAACGGGTCCATATGGATGGGTTTCTTATCTATTTATTGGTATTTTCTAGCTTATGCCTTTCTACCCCCACCCTCACCTCTCGCCATGTTGTTCGTTTCCCCCCATGATGAGCCACAGGCCTTGCTGGCTTACTCAGTTGGCTGCCAGCCTCCAACATGCAGCCATCTCACTATTTATTACTGAAGAAGAGCTATAGGCTCAAAAATTTTATACTTGTGTGTATGTGTTTTTTTTTTTTTTTCATGTGTCGATGCCACAGGAATCCTCTTCTATGGTAAGTGGTGTTTTTTCTCCTATCAAAACATTATTTATATATATATATATATATATATATAGGATCAAGCTGTTTATTTTGCTTCAGAGGTCAATTTATCCTACATTTCTTTATACCAAAATGTTTATTTGTGCTTTGTATTATACACAGCCACAATTTCATTAGTAATCTGAATAGGATAACAAGCATATTTGTGTATGTAGCTTCAGAAGTATCTGAATTAAGTAAACATTGAGCTGTTAGCCTTAACATGTCTATAAAGTATATGTGATCTCTTCTTAGTATAGAAACAGAATATATATATATATATATATATATATACACTTATGTATGAGAGTGTATATATATATATATATATATATATATATATATATATATATATATATATATATATACACTTATGTATGAGAGTTTTTTCCAATGATTCATATTGATTATTGATCTTTCTTATTACATTTCAGGACAGGAGTACATATTTTATGTCACGGATTGATCCTCGAGTGACACTTATTGTTATTTTTGATTGTAAAAAGACTGAGAAAGAAACTGCTATCATAAACTTTGTTTCAGATATCAGTCTTAATCTCAGATGTAATAAAGTATTTGCTAATTTGAAGCCAACTTCAAAATAGAATACTATGCAAAGGAAAGTGGCAATGCAAAAAGAAAGACAGAGGGACATGTTCTTATCTGAAAGCAAATTAAAAAAGCAAATATCATCAGGGACTACTAATCTTTGTGAAACTTTTGAATTATATATTGTTGCAGTTGTCCATCAGCTTGATTTCACTTTATTGTATATAATGTTTAAGTTCAAATATTTTGTATTTTTTTAAATGGATATCAATATTAGTTAATAAATAAATTGTTTTAGTAAAATCTTTTGGCCATGCAGCTTTCCATCAGATTTTACTAAAAGATATTTTCTTTCATATTCCTTATTCATAACTCCTTGTAAATATAGTCAGTGGTGAAGTTAGGAGGGGTCAGTGGGGGTGACCCATTTGAGGTGTCACCCATTTTGGGATATATATATATATTGCAATAGAGCACACGCCCCACTGGCAATTACCTTACACACCCATCTTCTCCATTTCCTGCACCCACCAACATTTGCCCTCAGCAAATTTTTGCTTTAAATTCTTTCAACTTTTTTTGTAAATTATTCATCATTTCTCTTGGTAGCTTATTCCAATCTCTGACACCCTTACCAAAAAAAGAGAATCTTCCTACACTCTTATGCCTGAAATCGAATGCCAGCTTGTGGTCATGGTCATCTTTCCCCTTCCATGCATTACTTTTAATTCTTACACCAATATCTTTCCATGCCTCATCACCAATATACGACTTGTACACTCCCATGACCCTATTCACCCTCCTCCTGTCTTCCAATGAATCCCACTCCAGCTATTGTAGCATATCTGTTAATCATTGCATTCTGTGGTAATTTCCAAAAACAAATCTAGCAGCCCGGATGACACCTGCACTTCAAGAAACGAAATAATCACAAATAGTTTGATACAAAAATATTTTATTGACTTCCTGTATCCTTGGTTTGGTGTCATTCCATTCCTACATTTATTATGTTAAATAAATATCCTGCTTTATTATTTTTATTGAATGACACACTATATGAAAACACAATGCACATATGATTCTGTAGACTTCCACGGTTATTGTCTGCCTGATCTTGGATCTTGAAGCCTTGTTGACTTATTGAAACGTAATGTTTCTGCCAATGTGCTGTGGCCTGCATCAAACAACCCTGATGAAAGCCACAACATGCAGGTTGAAATGTTTGGAGTTAAAATATCGACAGGGCTCTACATGTTAAAACCAAGATAATGCATTATGCAATTCATACAGCATAATGTTGCAAGTGCATACACACACATACCTTTTTTTATTAGGCTTGAAATTAAGACTTTGCTTATACCAATAAAAATTAATTAGAATTTTTTCTTTATTTTTTTCGTTTGATATTTTTAACTGAACAGAAACAGTGTTAATATTGCACTTTCTTAAATGCAATGCAGCACTCTGTATACTGTTGTTACAGTAAAGAATAACTATTTGTGACACTGCACATGACTTGGAGAATCACACAAAACTAGTGTCCTTGCCATCCATCACTTTTGTTTCATTAGCAGCAACAGATGTGACATTGTACTTTTTCTTAGACAAGGAAGTCTTAAAGGAAAAATATGCAAAACTTCCAAACATCTTATGAAACCATTGGGAAATCTTTTGGATGTGTAAAATATATGTATGGTGTATTTTTAATTACGAAATGAAATATGATTCCAATTATAATTTACATGAGAATACAAAACATGTAATGTACATTAAAAATTGAAATTACAGAATATTTATGTTACAAAGCCCCTTTAAACACAATGTTTGAAGTTAAAACATGCTCATCATTTAACTTTTTTAAAGAATGACACAAACAAAGCTAATGGAAAATCTTCTTACTCTGGAAACTAAATCATGAAACAAGCCAAAAACACACATATTTCAGGCTTCCATTTCCATAGTTAGGTCATAAAGTAAGGCCAAACATTTTAAGCACAGCATGATTTTTTTTTTTTTTTTTTTTTAAAAATTTGCTTATTTAGAATACAATTACGGTTCAAACTATGATTTGCGATTACCTTGAAGTATTTTCTAGAGTTTGTAATTTCACATTAATCATTTGACAGATTAGTGTAATTATTAATGAAACTAAGATAAATTGAGTACATTTCAAATTACATTCTTTTATAACCATGCTTATCTGTCAAATAATTAATAGGAATGATATAAAACACTTCATTTTGGTCTTGAATAATTTTTTAATGCCAATTCAAGTCTATATGAATACCTATAAAAATTTTGAACTTTGCATTTAACAATGGAATGAAAGAACTGCCACAGGGAAATTATTAAGTGGAAAGAATAGATAAATTACACCCAACACTCACCAGAATTGAAGTGAGGAGGGCTGCAGCAAAACGAAATAATACACAAACACAAAAAATACAATAATTCGGGGTTAACCCTTTTTCAAGTTCAGAGAAACAAGTGGCTGAGTTTGTGCAAGCCTTGTGGTCAACACAGGCATATACAGAATGAAATTGACTGTTGGAGGTGGTGAGGGGAGCAACGATAATATAACTGCAAGGATTAATCACAAGAAAGATTAAAAGGAGAAATAATAATAATGATAAAAATAATTACATTTTTTAAAATAAGGTCTATAAATATACATTAATTTATTGTACTGGCCAGTGATGGGTGTAACAGGGTGAGTTTGGAAGGTATTATCTGAAATTAAGGTCTGGGAACTGTCTAGTCTGCAGGATGTATTGATATGCTAATTCAGTGGGATGGATTTTGAGCTTATTATCAGGCCTATTGTGGAGAGGTGGTATCTGGAAGTAGTCTAATAGCTCTGATTATGAAGAACATACCTACAAATATATATACTATTTTTTCCATAATATTAATTATCATTTTTTACCCGTATATAGCAAAAAATTAAATATACCTCAGACAGTTCATGGGAGGGAAAGTAGAGTTCAGCAAAGAAAATCAAAAAGGTAAAAGGTGATATGGTTCAGAGCATAGCTGCATCCATCTTCAAATGCATTACAAAAACTTATAATAGTCAAAGCTCATCCAAAGAATCTGATCCTCATCTTGATGCAACGAATGATTCAGATAAAATCAGTTCTTCTTCAGAAAACAAACAAGATGCTAAACACATTAAATGGCTGTAATTCACAAAGATGAATCAGAAAATCCTGAAGTGAGAGTGATATTACTTTCACTACTCCAGATAACAGTTTTAACAAATTACTTAATCTGCAGGACTTGAGAGATATCTCACATTGGAGTCCACTCATTCCTGATAGTCTTCGCATAGAAATCATAAGAAGGAAATAATTATTTTCAAATTAGGAAAGATCATTTAGTGCTGTATCTAGGAAAAATTTGAAAATAAAAGGTGTTTTTTTGACATTTTTTTACAGAACAGTTCTATAAGGAGATGCCTAATGGTGAAAAACTTCTGCAGACCTTGAAGATTTTCTCCTCCATCACTAACAATCTGTATTGCTTTTGTTGACTTTTGTTTACTGTCAATACTACTAATACTAGATCTGCATTTGTGACCGAAATTCCTAAATTATCATTTGATATAGAAAACATTTGCAGCAATATACCAACTGAAGAAACTTTACAAACAATAACCAAAAACCAGCATCAGAAAATTCGCAACACACACGCACACACAGAAATGAAGTCATAGACATACTAAAACTGACAACATCATAAAATTACATTCACTTCAACAATCTTTTCTAATTCGACATGATCGATTAGCAATGGGTTTTTCAGTTTTAGCAATGTTAGCAAATGTTTTCATAAATCATATAGAAAATGAAATATTTGAAAATTTCTTCCACAAGAAAGGATAGAACATCATAGATTTGTTCAGGCATTATCTGAGTAGTTAATAAGCCAGAATTAACCATTTACACAATGACATCAATTCCCTGCTTAAAAGTAAAAGATTTACACTAGAAAAAGAAGCACGAGGAAAACTCAACTTCCTAAACCTAACCACAACTGCTCATAATAAACATCATCAATTGCAAATATACAGGAAACTCACATGATAATAAGCTCAAAATCCAATAATCTGCAAACGTGCAAGGAAGCAGCATTAAGATGCAACATCAACTGAGGGAACAGGACACCCTAAATCAGTGGCGGATAAAATCCCATGTTGTCGAGGGTGACGGTGGTGGTTTGGGGGGGGGGGGCTTCAGCCCCCTGGATCCGCCACTGCCCCAAATCAGAGTTAATTATAAGTCATAACTGAACACAATCATCCAGATAGCCCCCAAAAATGGATTAGAAGAACTTAGAATACACCAAATATCATTTTAAAAAAATACTAAGGTAAACACAAACACTAAGGTATACCAGCCCATAAATACAAACCAATACAAATACCCACATGAACTCAACATCAGATAACATACCACCCACACAAGTAGAAAAAGAAAAATAGCGCATATTCATTATGTAAATACTCACAAAATAGTAAAAATTCTCAAATAGCAAGGGCTCAAGATAGTGTTTAGAACAGACAAGTCTTTACATAACACCAGAAAGAACACATGTATAAACAAATTCTACTACTCGGTTATATACAAACTAACCTGCAATGAATGTAATGCAGAAAACACAGGCCAAACTTGCAGGAAATTTGCAAGACGGTAAGAGCATTAAAATATAATAATCATTCAACATTCTCAGAACACCTACTAGATCATAATCACCATGCAATAAAAATAGAGATAGACTAGCATTTACCTGCTGCTTTCCACGCGCAGATCTTGATGTATGTAGAAATGCGGGTAGTCTGCCTCTTTCTCCATCAATCCGAAACTGGCACTAACCTTTTGAAGTATCTGTATCTGCCTCCACAAAATATCCTCTTCACATTTTACACTCTCCCTCTTCGGAAAAATTGCCACATCTTGTGTTAAAAATGCCAAAATATGAGACTGCGCGCAACTGTGTAATGTTGCCAGCAGGCCCGCCGCTAGCTGTTTGAGCGCCCTTGTGCAATACCGACTAAGCCGCCCCCTGTCTAATTACAGCCAGTGTTGGATCTAGGAATTTCCTTACCGGGTCAAAAAACTGAGAGATTGCCGCCCCCATTGTTGCCACCCCGAGCGTCGCCGGCCGCCTGAAACAGCAGTTGAGCTAAAAAAAAATTAAAAAAGCTTGCCCACTACATAATATGCTACAAATTTCATGGCGACAATGGAGTGGCAACTATCGTGGGTCGGTGACTGTAGATCACTCGATTTGCCGCCCCCCTCGACGTGCGGTGCATGCCCGGTTACGGTGGGCCTGGCTGCCAGCACTGTAAAAATGACACAAAAATTATCGGCACAGGGATCATATAAACCTAAACAGTCTCATTTTGTAATAGAGATCATGGTTCGGTTGAAATTCGGCCTAGACCAAGAAAAATAATGTTTTGGAAAATCGTTCTGCGGCACCCATCTAAAAAATTGGGTATTTGTTAACAACAGAAGCAGTGCATTATCTCCGATCGCTTGTATCGATTCTAAGATGGCAATCGTTGTTGTAGGGCCTACTACATATTGGACAAATATTTTTTTAATTTCGTGCAACTTTTTACAACACAGAGAAGCAAAAACGGCAAGAAAACATTATAATCAAGGATTTAACCAACATTTCAATAGATTTGCATTCATTTTGCAGCACCATCTAATAGCTGGGCAACTCTCTTATATTTTGGAATTTTTAATTTAATTTGTGTTAACTTTTCCGAAAAATGAAAAACATGAAGAGGATATTATAACCAAGCAGTTAATCCAAATTTAAAATGGTTAGTACCCATAGTAAGCAGCCTCTCCCCCCCCCCCCCAAAAAAAAGGTTTATCCTTTTTATTTTAGTGTCAAAGATTAACGCAGAGAAGCAAAATATATAGATTTCATTTTTAAAAAAATCCTTTATTTTAGTTACTGTCTTAGATGAGGTTTTCATACTGATTGATGTTCAATGGTTTTTTTTTTTTTTTTTGTCAGACTTATATTTTAACACAGTATCATATATATGAAATATAAGAAACTAAAGCTACATGAAACATTATCACTAACATTTCAGTAAGGGCTTACCGAGAATCAGTAATCGTTCAGGTCAGAAATTTCCTGAGGACATACCATTCCATATAAGATGCATGTTATAGCAAAAAGAAATGTACCTTAGATATAACACAAAACGAAAGTTACTGTTGGCAATAGTAATGGCTATTAATTCTGAACTATATACGCCGCCAACGATAGTATTGCAGCAATGAATGTACTAAGATAACACAAGATTTTTTAAGGCAGTTCTATCATTACCTTGGTGCCACAATCTGATGATGGATTCTTATAGAACTCGGCAAAAAAAATCGAAAATAAAGATTTTTTTAATATCTCACATGTTTTTTGGGATATAGCATGCCAAAAATCAGTTATAGGTATAGTTCCTTGCACTTTTGGTGGCATTTCTTCTGGTCCAGGCTGTATTTAAACCTAACAACAACCACTAGGAAGAAAATAAAACATCTATAGAGCATTTCCACCGTGTAGATATAGTGGTTTTGGTGAATTTTTTTCTGGTCCATGCCGGATTTCGCCTCACTTTTGAGATACAATATCTAGAGAACTAAGCGAGATATCAAAAAGTTTTATTCTTTACTTTCAATTTGTCTCGTCAAGTTACATAAGAATCCATCATCAAATTGCGGAGCCACAGTAATCGTAGAATCCCCTTCTTTAATACCATATAAATACATTCGTAATCCATGAGTAATAACATGTATTTTTTCTTAATAGCTTTTATACAACTACCCACATTTCAAACCATTTTCCTTCACGGTATTTCAGAACTGAAGTAGTTCTACTGAAATGTAGCCTGGACCAGAAACAAATTTTGCCAAAGCCATCGGGAAACACTTACTTCGCGATACGTGTCAATCACTAACATGGCATTCATTGAAACAGCTTATTAATTACTAACAATTATTGAATTCCTCATGACATATATTTTTGCAAGAACTGTGTCATGTTGCATTTCAAACTAACCAAAAATAATACTGATATTGCTGTTGCAAAATCAATCAATTCAGATATTCCTAAACACATAAAATATTTCACTAACTACAATTTTGGTAGTGACAACATTGTCTATTTTAGGATAGTATAAATCATAACAATGAATTTCTTAATACACCTTTATTTTGAACTGCAACATGGCTAAAACACGCGCAACAATATATCTACTGTATCGCAATGTAAAGTTAGTGGTTGTGGTTAGGTTGAAATGTGGACTGGATTTCACAATCAAATCGCAACAACAATAAAAGCCTGTAATATATGTATTAAGCTCTTAGTTATTTACCTTAAATATCACAATTCTTTAATTATTATTGAAGATTTTATATAATATATAGTAGTTTAACTAATTGCTAAAAGCAAGTAGTTATAACTGAAGACAAAGATAATATAAACAATTCAAAGATTAATATGTTCATCTTTGGTCAATCTCTTAAACGTGTAATTTTTACATTAAATGAAATATTAGTAATGAACATTACATTTGATTCAGGTGTTCTGTTTATTTACTGCATTCCAGAAAACTGAAAAACTAAATATTCAAGGTCAAAATATTAAACAAACATTATTTGAGCTGTGTGAATGTTTGTCAGATTTATGCGGAAGTAGTGCATGTCTGCAAGTGCATAATGTCCCATGGCACACAATTTTCCACATAAAAAAGTTTTTAATTGCCTGTTCCTTCCAAAGTAACGTATAAGTCATTAGTTGTTTCAGCAGATTTTTATTCGGATCATTAGCTCTAAAAACCTGAAAACCACATCCAAATTGCTGCGGTACTTATTGCGCGATACCCATTCAAGTAAAGAGACACACGCAGCTTGCTTACAGATATATAATAGTATAGATATGCAAATTTTAACCATAAACAATAACAAACAACAAATACTAATATTTCAAGAAAACTATCAAATTCAGAAATTGCTAGCAGAAGGAAAGAACATTATAGATGAATACTTAAACCTGACAGATCCATCACTATACATAATACTCAAAAGAAAATAAGTACAACCATTAACCACATGAGACACACTTAACAATGAAACACAAAATGCACCAAACTGAACAAAAAATGTGTTTTCAAAAGTGTGCTACCCAACATATAAAAACAAAAGATGCATGCAAAGCAAAACAAAATTGCTCAGCACTGCACATTTTAAATCAAATTAAATACCAGCTGACAGAAGTCTGAACACTATGATGCAATGAGTGTTAAAAATAAAGATACAGAAAAATAACTCAGTATAAAAAATGCAGCTAAAAAATTGCTGACATCAGGAATAGGGTATAAATACAAGCAAATGTGAAACAATGAAAATTTAAATAACATTATATCAATACCATAATTGTGTTGTGTAATTTTCAATAAAAAATAAGATAATTACATGCATACACGCTCAATAGATAGAACCACTGAAGATGCTTCAGAGGATGTAGTGAAATGTGGAAAAATGAATAAGAAATAAACAAATTCAATTGCATTGGTGTGATATTAATTAGTCATACAAATTGATCAAATATCTCATATTTTTTAGCTAAGAAGAAATATAGTTACTTGCATTTTTGACGAGACAGCTTTTCTTGGCTCAACGAAAGCAATGTAAATTAATGTTAAAAATTCCATGGCATAGCTTAAAAAATAATTGTTTCTTATTTTCTCCTAGCATGTCAGATTTTTTATTTCAGTCTGTCAGCAATTTGTGGTGATTCCAATTATTAGACTAAGCTTTTGAGGAATACCATGGTTTTCTTGACTTACTGTGACATATCTGGATGCATGGCACTGTCTATCAATTTCTCAAAGCGATTTGGCCCAGTTTTGTACCTTAGTTTCTTTGGTCTTATTGCTGCTACATTACTCAAATTTCTATTATACATGGATATTAGCCATCTTGGTGTACATACTGAATTATGTTTTATTCCTGTTCTTAATTTGGATGTTATTAATATGCAAATTTCACTGGTTTTGTCATATACTCACTCACTGATGATCAACAAGACTCTAAGGAACTTCCCAAACTCATATAAAGCTGAAATTTGGTACACAGATAAAGTTTTACCCCCGGATTATAAGAAAAGTCTAAAACTCCTAAATTTCCAAATATCCACCTGTAATATAATCAAAACATGAAACCACTTGTTCTATAATAATTTTATGTCTCAGATTTTTGTCAGAGATGGAGCTTACTATTTAAGTTTAACTAACATATTAAATTTTAATTCCTTCCTCTCCTAGTTTGGAAGGTAGTGAAATTTTTTGCTATGACACGCCAGTATCAAAATTCTACTGAACCTAGCAACAGGTTATTTAATACAAATATATAGTTTCATCCCCAGATCATAAGAAAAGTGTAATATTGGTGATTCTCTCCATGATTATTCAATGTTAACCACAAACGTGAAAAATTTGGTGCATATTTGTACTTACATTAATTGCTTTATTTGAAAGAGGCTATATGTCATAAATTTCTTTTATCAGCAAGTTTAACTATCATCTTAAATTTTACTATATTCCTACGCTTAATTTGAAAGTTACTTGTTATTTACCTATAATGGTAATTAAATCTGTGGCTATTGGCATTGCTTGGCCATGAGGTATGCCTATTTTTTGCAGAGTGTGTGGGCATTTTTGGAAATATGTATGCTAATGTCTTGAATTCTAAAATGTGCTTATACACTGATTTTTAATGGAATCCTTACATTTTAGCGACAACTAAGAGTAAGCGATCAACCTACAAAAACAAATGAAAAACCACAAAAACAATTCTTGTAAATAGTCCAAGATCTTGTTCTAAGCCAAGTCTACACTTTACAGTATGTATTCACTTTCCAAAATTGAATGGTTTCCCTTAGTGTTACAGACTGTTTATCTAGAATGAAAATTTCTGGTGACTTAGCCATTACGCATGTCATAATTTTTACTGAAATGAAAGGCACTATGTACATGATTTACTCTAAGACTTGTTACACAAAATAAGTATGTGGAAAATCTTGAATTTTGTATATTTGTAAGTTTGAAGTTTTTTGTTAATTAATTCAAAATAGATGATCTTCAACAACAAGAGAATACATTCAGTTTCGGAGAGTGAAATTATTACATACTGTAAACTGTAGACTTGGCTCAGAACAAGATCTAAAAATTTGTTACTGTACAACCACAAGACTTGGCCTAGTTTAACAAGAATCTATTTTGTATGATTTGTAGATTTCAAAATTTTTTTGGATATAGTGTTTCATCATCTGCAAATATTAACCATAAACAATAACAAACCAAAAATATTAGCAAAGCACAAACATTAAAATTTCAAGAAAACTATCACTATCATATGGCAGCTTAGCCAGCAAATGATTGCTATAAATAGTTGATAAAATCACTTCAGTGAACACTTTCTGATTTTGAAGAATGGTCCAACCCCTTGTAGGCCAGAATGGTCATTATCAAGAATTTTCTGTTAAAATGTGTTTCATGCTCAGTATCTGTTCAAAATTTGATGTCATTAAAGTTAGGAGTACTCAAACAAGGTATCATGCCCATCCATGTATATGCAAAACAAATCACCATAAATACTTTCAAGCAACCAACAATGCTTTCCACAAAAATATTTCATTATATAATCAAATTAAATAACTTTGAAATGTGTAATAAACTGTGAAATGATGCAGGAAGTCTCATAAATAAAGGTATGTTGGTTGGTGTAACTGTAGTATACACTTTTTCCACAGCCACCAATCTTCATATATAAAATCCTAAGTATGCGAAAACTGCATCATCATTGACAAACCACTGGACCAATTCAGGCCATGAAATGTTATTGAGGTGGTGCCAAAGGTGTTTTTCATAGTTTATTCTGATAGGTGGTGTTGGAGTCTGGTAGACATTTCCACCTCGAGAAACCTATAGTCTCAATAGGTCCAATGGTTCAGCAGGGATGATGCAGTTTACTCATGCACAATGGATTTTACGTATAAAGACGAGGATCTTTTTCACAGTTGTTGTTTTCAACTTCGCGATTCTATAAGGATATGTATAAATTCTGCATGGATGAAATTGTGGTTACAGCTTGTATTTGTATAAAACTAAAATGACTTATCACTAAATGCTAAATACTTTACTTTCATTTTAAATTGATGTCTCTGAATATATAAAGTTTTATTACTTTATGAACCCTATATCAAAGTGTAGTTGGTGTCGACTGACTATTTTAAATATGGTCATTAATTAGTGAGTTTGCTTAAAACTGCTTGCAATTTTAATTAACTTTATCTATTTTGTTTTCTAAAAAATCTTTCTGTTCAGTGACAATTAATGAACCTTCTATTGAAGAATCATGCTAAAATCACCACAGTTACTACTTTCCTGAATCAATATACGCGCCATTAAAAATCAGTACAATTTCAGATGATACAGATTGAATACTTAAGATAACTATGAAACTTCTGACAACTCTTGAACACTTAACAATAAAAATATATGATACAATTAAGCAAAATCTGGTTTTTAATTGTTCACATGTTGATATTTTAGAATATTGTCCTGTTACTGGAAAGTTAAGTGCAGCTCAGAGTATCTATGGTATATAATCTAACATGAAAGAAATGTGTAAAAAAGGAAAATAATTGGTTTGGCATTGTTTCTTGTAATGCCAAAATTAAAAGGGGCAACATTTTGTACTTACTTATTCATTCATCTGTTTTATTAATTTGTAAAATTACTTCAAATTGTCATGATACTTTATTTGCATATGAATTGAGTCTAATACATTTTTGTACACAAAAGGAGCTGTATGTAATGACTCATTTATTATCAATTAGTTCTTTCCAGTAAAATTATTTTGCAGCATAATTTGCACATTTGATACAAAATATTTTTAAATACAGGTGTTTCTTTAGGCAGTTGAAATAAATTATTTAATCAAAGTTTGTAACATTCCATTTTTCATCCGAAATGATTGAAATTAATAACTTACACATTTTCACCACAATTTCTTTTAATGTGTCAACAAATACTCAAGGCTTCAGCAATGTTGTGAGACTGCATACTAAGGAACTGCTGACATCTATCTTCTTCAGGAATGCCTAAGTTAAGAAATAGAAGTTCATTAAAAATAGCCAGGGATCTTATTATTACTCAAAATATCATAATAAACTACTATTTATGATTTAGTTTATCAGAAAAAGTAAAGATTAAATTTAATATAGCCCATGACTGTTCTTTGCCTATGATCATGCATCTAGAAAAGTCCCAAGTTTTAGGGTAAAACATTATGACAGATTGACATGATATGGCCAAATACAAACTTGTTTTACCCTAGGGGTTCACTGGGTAAAATTTGAATAAAATCTCTTGAGCTTGAAGAGCTTAAAATATTAAAATACGTAGTATACATGTATAGAGATGGTCATGCTATTGTATAATTGTTTCAAAGGTCCTGGCTGCTAGACTCAAATCGGCTGAAAATTGTATTGTTAAAATCTGTTCATGTACACTTGTTGTCTCATTGTATTATTATAAGTCCCATCATCTCATAATTATATGCAACATCTAATCATCAAAATGACTTATCCAATGTCAAATGTGCACCTGTACCATAAATTGACTAAAAAAACCTAACTTAGTTCACAACCCGAAGGTTGGTTGGATCCTCCCGAAGGAAGCATACTAAGCCATTGTGTCAGAGGTACGATGGCCAGTTCCTTTTCTCTGGGACCTACAGTTTACTGTGGAATCCGAACCACGGAGCGGCTTGGCATAGCTCACATTATCAAACACAACTCTCAAAATTCCTGCACCTACTAATGGATCAATAAAAATGTAATCTAAAATACAAACTTGACATGTATTTGATCCTAAAGGTTCACTGAAAATTTTGAAGAATTTCTATTTAGATTCAAGGGAGTGTGACCATCCATTGCACCAAAAATTGCTTTGAAAGCATCACATTGTTCTTGGTTAAGGCTGTCCAGACATTCATAATGTAATCTTCTGCTATTGTGTCTATAGCAGCCAGACAACTTACTACAAATTCCAGATAATTAAATAGCTAAGCAACAGAAAACGAATAGCCAGAACACTCATTTAGGTAACATATCAGAAGACTGATGTCCTTGCTAAATAACCTAAAACCTCACATACAGTGAAGACAAAGACCATTAATGAAAGTGGTCAGTAAAATATGTAAAAGTTAATAAACCTTAGTGTATAAACTTTGGTGAAGCAGAAGTTTTAATTAAATTGAAATTAACTTGGGCTGGAATGATGATTGGCATTCGTTGTTACAGCAGTTTTTTTTATGTTGCTTTCATTAGCGACATGTTACTGAAAAATAGCGACATGTTTTTTAACCATAAAGTTTTTTCCATATCTTTTAAGAATGAAATGCTGCAAAAAAGCACACTTAATTAATGTATTCTGGCAATTAATTTCTTAGCAGTTCCTTAGTTATTAAACTATGAACATAACCTCTAATTTCTCTGGTTACTGTTAGTTTTCAAGCAAAGGCTGGCATGTGATGTCGCCATTCTCCAGCCAATAGCTATTAATATAGATGAGCTCCGACTGACTGTTATAGTTTACAATCAGTTTCAAAAATTTTGTAAAATAGCATGAGGCCATAAATGTTAGTAATTGTTAACCCCAAATTAATATTTACATTACTTTCTTTTATGTCCACTTGGTGGAAGTCAAGCTGATAGTGTAGAATGCTAGTTGCAGACAGTATTATATTAGTTTTTAAGCAGTTTTTATGATTGTAATTGGCATATTCTCAGAACCTTCGTAGCCATGCCTGAATTTTCACATGTTTGTCATCTGTACATTCAGGGGAACCCAATTGTTGTGCAAGGTTGATTAGAAAATGCTCATCAGGTAAGGATAATGCACAGTTTCAATTCTTGGTGAAGATAGGAGGTACTAACATTTTTTGGACTCATACCTCTCCATTCTTCACTGTGCCTGTTGTATATCTTAAGTTAAAACCAAAAACTTTCTACTAATTAATTTGGCCTTGTTTCTTAAATAATATTAACTTTGTTCCAAAAGAGCCATTCCTGATTTTTTTTTTTTTTTTTTTTAAAACTAGTAACGAAAGGATTTTTGAAGTAACTAGGCTAAACAGCTGAAAACCATTGCAGTGAATGAAAAGTGACTTCCTGGGAAGAGGAATTCTGAAGAGGCAGGAAGCAAAGAGTTAGGGTAGGAAATGCAGAATCAAAAGAGGTTGAAATGAAAACAGGAGTGTCAACAAATAGTGATCATTTCTGTTCACTATTCTAATGAATAATTGTGTTGATAGCTTTCAATCAAATTTTTCCCCCCAGATTATATTCCATTAAGTATACAAAAGGAGTTAATGAGAAATGATTGTTATTAGTGATGGAGGATTTAGAGAGAATATCTAGTTAAGCAGGTCATTGTGGGATGAAGATCCATGCCAAAAACAGCTAATTTGGTGCACAATGAGAAATAAAGGTACTATATCATTATAAAGTAGAGAAGGAATTGTCTCTTGAAGAAATGAATACCTTTGAAATGCATTTTATAATAAACTCAAATTGGACAAGTGGTAGGCAGAAGTTTCTAAGTTCGGCACATTTATTTACTGGATAGAGGTTTTTCCAAGTATGTGAGGAAATTGGGATACCAAATCTTTGTCATGTGATTGCATGAGTATGGTGAGGTGGTATGGGACCCACATTGATGATGCTCACCATATCTGGTGCCCCATGCACCAGTGAAGTTATTCCTCCAACAAATGTATTGAGAACTTTAACAGGGATGGTTTCTCATTTCCTTTCACAGTGTTGGAAGTACATATTTGTATATAAGCGTTACTGTAGTGCGGATAACTATAATTTGTTGTTTGCATTGTGAATGAATGAAATATGAAGGAAGAGAGAGAGTGAAACCTTGTGGTGATTATGGTCTTTTCTAGGAAAGGGTGAACAGCAAAACCATGATCAACTGAAAAGTATCATACAGAAATATAATGATGTCTTTTCTGACTGACCGGGAATAGTATCAAATTATGAATGTCAGTTCTCAGTCACATGTCATACGCCTTTTTTCGTAAAACCATATGTCATACCTGTAGCAAAGCGTAACCAAGTCGACATGGAAATAAATCGGATGCTTGACTGGAATATTATAGAGAGGTAAACAGCCCATACAATAACCCGTTAGTGGTAGTAACAAAGGCAGATCAGTCAGTACGATTGGTGTTGGATGCCCGTAGACTAAATAAAATTTTAATTACTGAACGTGATCATCCTCCACCGATAGACGAATTACTCCATAACTTTCAGGGGGAAAAGTTTTTAACCTCCTTGGATTTAAAATCTTCCTATTGGCAAATTCCAATAGCACAGGAATCTCAAAAATATACAGCATTTCTGTACAAAGGTAGAAGCTATCAATTTACTGTATTACATTTCAGCCTAAATAATGCAGTTGCAAATTTTATACGAGCATTATATACTGTACTAGGGCGAGACCTGTTGTCTCAGGTATCAGTGTACGTAGATGACATACTTATTCCAAGTAACACAATTGAAGAGCACTTGGACACATTGCAGAGAGTCTTATCGGCTCTGAAAGAAGGAAGGATGACCATTCAATTAAAAAAATGTATATTCCTGAAATACAAAATGACCTTTCTTGGATACACCATTTACCAGAAGGTATTAAACCAAATGATGACAAGTTAGAGGCCATAAAAGGTTTTCCACAACCGACCGATAAGCAACAATTGCTAAGCTTCTTAGGACTATGCAGATACTACCGCAAGTTTGTAAAAGGTCAAATCTTAAATAGTCCACATTTAGAGAAATTAAAAAGAAAGAACACGCATTGGATTTTGTCAGACGAATGTGAACGTCACTTCATATCCATAAAAGAAGCTCTTAATCAGGTAGTCTTGAGTGCACCAGATTGGAACTTCGATTTCTGTTTATCTACAGATAGTTCTGATTGTGGCTTGGGAGTTGAAGTGTTTCAATAGACCTGTGACGACGGAACATGGATTAAGAGAACGATTGCCTTTGCTAGCAGGGTCATGACCAAGGCAGAATGCAATTATTGTATCACACAAAAGGAAGTTCTTGCAGTAGTGTGGGCTTTCCAGAAATTCTGCTACTTGCTACTGGGAAGAAAAACTATTGTATTTACTGACCATAAAGCATTGTCCTTCTTGACAAAGTATAAACTAGTCCATGGGAGATTGGTGAGGTGGACATTGTTATTACAAGAGTTTAATTATGGTATATCTCAGGAAATGAGAATATTGTTGCGGACACCTTGTCGCGGTTACCTCTGGGAACATCTGCGGAAAAGTCAGTTATACCAAGTACAAATATACCAAAATTAATGTACATCAAAGGTACGATAGGTGAAAAAGAAGTAAAGCGATGTTTGTGGTTTATGATAGAGGAGCAAAGGAAGGATACAGCTATTACTGAAATGTTGAAAAAATTAGAAAATAATGATGATCATTCATCACTAACAAAATTTTATTGTGAAAAAGGAGGTATCTTATTTAGAAGAAACCATGCAAAAAGATTGGAAACTCTGGATCCCAGAACAATTTGTTGATCATTTTATTAGACATCACCATTTTAGCTATGGAAATTTTGGAGCAACAAAGTGTTACAAGATAATTCAAGAAACTGTTTACTTCCCAAATATGTCAAAAAGGGTTTGTGATTTTATACATTCTTGTGAGGTTTGTCAAAAGGACAAAGTAGACAATGTCAGAAGGGAAGATGAAATGCAAAGTATAATGCCATAAAACCCATATGAATTAATTGCTTTAGATATCTATGGACCTTTACCAATGTCACGAGGGGGAGTAAGACAGATTTGTGTGATAATTGACGGTTTTTTTTTATATATGTGAAATTGTATCCAATTAAATGGGCGACAGCCAATGTTATTTGTTCTAAAGTGATGTATGACTACATCCCCCATTTGGGAAAACCAGAAAAAATTCTGACAGATAATGCTCCTCAGTTCTCTGGGAAGATATGGAATACATGTTTTCAGACAGCAGGAATCGAAACACTAAAAGCATCTTTTTACCACCCACATAGCAATGATGCGGAACGAGTAATGAAAGAACTAGGCAGATGGTTCCGCACATATTGCAATGAAAATAGAAGTACCAAATATAGTATCAATTCTATACGACATAGTTCCCCATCGGTAACTCCATATGAGTTATGTTCGGTGTTAAACTGCCCAGGATTGTTTTGGAATTTGTAACATTTCCCAATAAAGAAACAAATAAATGAGAAGACATAATTAAAACTGATATGTAAATGGAGACTTTCCCGGCGTATTGATTCAATAAAAGTTTCTCGGGAGTCCAGCCGGATGGTGTCATAAAACGTTTTATGACACCATCCGGCTGGACTCCCGAGAAACTTTTATTGAATAATTAAAACTGTTTTAGAACAGTTAAATAAATGTGCCTTATCATGGATGGCTAAGCATGACCATGGGATCCTCCCAGTAAGTTACAATGTAGGGTACTTAGTTCTCTTACAAACACATTATAAGTCCTCCGCCATTGAAAATGAAATAAAGAAGTTCAAACCTTTATATGAGGGACCATATGAAATTGTAGTTAAAGTTAGGGAAAACTCCTATACTTTGGCTCATCCACACAATAAAGTCAAGGGTAATTATAATGTCATTGAATTGAGACCCTTTATTAATCTTATATATATATATATATAAAAATAGACATGTTTTTTCCTATATTTCACTTTTCAGCCACCACTACCTAGCACAGATCACTGATGTTTGTAGGTGGAAGTAGCATGGAGTTTCCTGTGGTGCACAACGTTGGCCGAATGCCGATAGCTGTGGGGATGTGGGAGCTATAATGATTAAAGTTGGTCAGTGCAGGGCGTTTTCATATTTCGACCAAAAATTCGTATCTCCGTATACTTCTCTTTCCTGCCACAACTACATAACATAGACCTTTGGTGTTTGTGTGTGGTAGTAGAATCGTCTTTCCTGTCATGCACTATGGTTGTTAGATGTCGGTAGCTATGGGGGTGTGGGAGATATGGGGGTTGAAAGTGGTCGAACTGTGGCAATTTCATACTTCTGCCAAAGACAAAAGTGTCATGGTGTATCACTTTTCAGTGAAAACTATAGATCACAGATAACTGGCGTTTGTGTGTAGTAGTAGCACAGAGTCACCTTTCGATCACAACAGTGGCCGAATTTCAGAAACTATGGTACTGTGGTAGATATGGTGGTTGTAAGTGGCCGACCAAGGATATTTTCGTATTTTGACTGTCTCCGCATATGTCACTTTTCTGCCACAACTACATAGCATAGAGCATTGGTGTTTGTGTTTGGTGGTAGAATCGTATCTCATGTAGTGCACTATGGTTGTTAGATGTCGGTAGCTATGGGGGTGTGGGAGATATGGGGGTTGAAAGTGATCGACCTGTGGCAATTTCATACTTCTGCCAAAGACAAAAGTGTCATGGTGTATCACTTTTCAGCGAAAACTATAGATCACAGATAACTGGCGTTTGTGTGTAGTAGTAGCATAGAGTCACCTTTCGATCACAACAGCGGCCGAATTTCAGAAACTGTGGTACTGTGGTAGATATGGTGGTTGTAAGTGGCCGACCAAGGATATTTTCGTATTTCGACTGTCTCCGCATATGTCACTTTTCTGCCACAACTACATAGCATAGAGCATTGGTGTTTGTGTTTGGTAGTAGAATCATATCTCATGTAGTGCACTATGGTTGTTAGATGTCGGTAGCTATGGGGGTGTGGGAGAAATGGGGGTTGAAAGTGGTCGACCTGTGGCAATTTCATACTTCTGCCAAAGACAAAAGTGTCATGGTGTATCACTTTTCAGCGAAAACTATAGATCACAGATAACTGGCGTTTGTGTGTAGTAGTAGCACAGAGTCACCTTTCGATCACAACAGCTGCCGAATTTCATAAACTTTGGTGCTGTGGTATATATGGTGGTTGTAATTGGCCGACCAATGATATTTTCGTATTTCGACGAAAGGCATGTGTCTCCACAGATTTCACTTTTCTGCCACGACTACATAGCATAGAGCATTGGTGTTTATGTGTGGTAGTAGAATCGTGTCTGTTGTCGTGCACTATGGTTGTTAGATGTCTGTAGCTATGGGGGTGTGGAAGATATGGGGGATGAAAATGGTCGACCTGCGGCAATTTCATATTTCTGCTAAAGACGCATGTGTCACGGTGTATCACTTTTAAGTGAAAACAATCAATCGCAGACCACTGGCGTTTGTGTGTGGTAGTAACACAGAGTCTCTCATCGATCACAACGTTGGCCGAAATTCGGTAACTGTGGGAGTATGTGAGATATGGTGTTTGAAATTGGTCGATCATGAATATTTTCGTATTTCATTCAAAGACTTGTGTGTATCCGTAAATTTTACTTTGCTGCCGGAACTACATAGCGCAGAAGACTGGTATTTGTGTAATAGTATTGAGTCTCCCATCGTGCACTATGGTGGTTAGATGTCTATAGCTGTTAATATGAATTCTTTACAATCACGAACGAAGTCGTGGGTACCAGCTAGTTGAAATATAAAGAAAAAAAATAGCTTGTAGCGTGGAGGAGCGACAGAGTCGCCTCCTCGTCCCACGTGATTTTTGGTGGGGGAAAGTAATGAATTTATAGTGAGTGAAAAATGTATACTGGTGACAAAGTTAAAAACCCTATACTTTGGTTTATCTAAAAAATGTTTTTTTTGAGACATCAAATACATGTCTTCAAAAAAAAAGTTGATATTTCATGTGTGTATTTATTTTTAAAAAATGATGTAATAATGTATCACCACTTGTAAAATTACCCCAACACCAGTCACGATGTATGAAAATCATATTTTTTTTATGTAAGTCAGTCATGATGTATGAAAATCATATTTTTTTGATGTAAGTCAGTCATGAAGTATGAAACATACTTTTTTGATGTAAGTTAGTATATATGAATTATGTATGAGTTTATAATATGATCAAATATATTATTAGAGTTTAACGCTATATTGTTGAAATCATAAAACTTCCAAAACATAGCGATAAACTGGAGGGGGTTGTGATGATCATATGGATATATTATAGACTATTATGTAGTATGCAAGTATACTAATATGCATACTCCTTGAGATTGGGTTACATTCGTGTTGCTTTTGTTTTGAGATTTTGTTGGTTGCCAAGAGTGACATGTTTAAAGCTTATATGGTTAAGGTGTTATATTAAGTTTGCAAGTTGGATATGTGAATTGAGAAATATTAATATGAGAAGTCTGATTTAAAGAGTAACGGTTGTATTTTCAACTGGTGTAGGTGGAAGTTGTTAAACCATTAACTGAATAAATAAAAGATTTACCAGAACAATTAATGACTTGTGCATCGGTTCATAGGTAGATGCTAGCAATTAAAAAAAAAAAAAGATAAAGGAGAAAAGTTGACACTACATACATAAGTAAGCAAGAATAAATCAACACAATCTGGTGCCAGGACTACTCTTTCAAAAGATACCAACAGGATTGCCAAGCTTAACATCACATTTGAGAGGATGTGTGTTCAAATGTCTATCCAAGCCATCCAGAATTTTGGCCCAAAATCACACCAGGCAAAATCACTCATTCAAAATGACATGGCCAAATTCCTTGCCCCCAGTCCTTTCCTTTTCCACCTCTAATGACCTCAATGTTGAAAAGTTATAAATCCATTAAAAAAAAGCTTCATGTTCCCATCTGATGCCCTCACTCTATACACTCATTGATTTAACCAAGGACTTTGATTAGGAATTAGGCACCACCAACTCCCCTACCCTGTCTGTCACACCCTGATGATGAAAATTTTTTCCATCTCCAGGACACAATAAGCTATTTGTCAGGTACCAGATACCAACATGGAGCCACAACCACCTGAATCAATGGGGTTGGTGGAACCCACAATATGGGAGTTGAAGGGTGTGGAAAGGAAAGTGATTAGATCTGTTTGTGAAAGTTACCACATAACATGGTCAGTAATTGATATGATCAAGGAATTAGGAGTCATTGAAAAACAGTAGGCAGGTGAAGAGTATGCTGAAATTGTATAAGGTATATATTCAGATGAGGCCTAGATGGATATTGGTAGAAGAATGGGGGGTAATATGTTGAAGGGAAGAGATGACCATGACCAGTACTACCCAGTAGCATTTGAGTAGTAAAATCTTTTCTTTTGTAGGCAAGGGAGGCAGAGAAATAAATTATCAGAGGTAAACAATGAACCTTAAACATTTAAAGTAAATTTCATAAAATTCTGAAGTAAGTATGTATTGATATCCACATGGGGCATGTGATCCACCATAATTAATTATTAATAATTTTGATTTATAAAATTATTACCAAGGCCAGTTTTTTCATAACTTACATGTAGCATAATCGGGTGTTGTAGACGTAAGAATACAACTGATGGATGGAATAAGAACAACTTCAAAATCAAAATATCACCATCAGAAAGAATGTAACGTGATATTCACCATCAGTTGCTATATAACTGCATCTTAAATGACTGGTGGGGCTGTGGGCCCACCAAATGGCTGCTATACAATAGTTTCTACAGGTTCAGTAGTAAGCATGGAATCCTAATTAAGTATTTATTCTAAAGGATTCCACAAAGAATTTGTCAACAACTCAGAATACTGTTTGAAAACCATTTATTAAACATCACTCAAATCTCCAGGTCAGTACCGAGCACGTATTACAAGTTTGTTTCTAACAATGTACTTCTTGTCCAAAAATTGTAAGTTTGCAACTAGGAATGTTCACATAATATCTCACACATTAGTTTTACACAGTCAACGAGTTTTTAAGTTCTTTAATTTAATTTCGATACATCACAGAATATTCGAACGTGGGCACGACGCAGTAAGCACTCCACATCTTTCCACGCCGTATTTCACCACCTATCAAAAGACATATTTGCACAACCTGACAATTTAAATATTACTGTCCAAACTTACATAGCCATTTGTCTCTTTTGTCTTTCAGCCAATCGTTATCTCTCTAATTATCACATGGACCAATTTCGTCAGTCATGTGTTTCTTCTCTGCTTAGAACAACAAAGATTACTCCAATCTCCACTTTATTCTTTGAATCTCACCGATTCCTGCTGTTCTACCTTACCAGCTAGCACTTTTGTCTGCTAGCCCGTCACCTGTACCAAAACAGTTTGTTATATCTCTTATGCTTCCTCGGCTTCTTTACACTCAAGTTACAAGAACCTTTTTCAGAATGAGATATCTTTTAGTATCAATCATTAATTTAAAACTAGCCACTTCCTTTTTCCTTGGTTTCATTAATTTAAGACTTAGAACATCAAAAAACTTGTATGCATGTGGTACAGCACTTTATATAAGTAGACTTGGACTTAGAAGCATACTAGAAAACCAAATAATTAAAAAATCTTGTTCTGTAGAATAAGTTTGAAAATTAAGTGGACAGATACACTGAAGTACCAAAAGTTATGGAGTAGAAAGATTCAAATATCCAGATGGAGATAGCTCTGCAGAAGAAATGTATAAATGTGCCCTGCAGTGTCAGTGCTGTCATTTTTACTTTTGTGAGTCATGTGAAAGGTTTTTTGATACGATTATAGTTATGGATGGTAGATGGTGCTAGATGCATGGAGCATTACACTATGGATATTATATAAGAGTGGAGGCTTTCTCAGCATTGTATATAGATGAAATTTTCTCGGGAAACTAGCTGATTGAGAATGTTTGCAAAGCACAATGATTCGGTGGTCATATTCTCTGCCACCATTGTCAAGTACCTGCTGCCTGTGGGTAATGGGGTTGCTTATATATCGTGAAGAACAGTTAAATACTAGCAGGATTGTTAGCACTGATTGTTGGCATTGATTGTTGACGGGGCAGAGAGGCAGTTCCGATTTAATCTTATTTTCTGTATCAATGGTAACCAGGCTTCACTTAATTGAAGACTAGCATATCTATTTACTAGACCAGCGGTTCCCAACCTATGGGTCGCGACCCACTGGTGGGTTGCGGCATGTGTTTTGGTGGGTCGCGGAACAATCTAGGTTTTTTCCACAAAAATATATCTTTTACTTCATCTATTTTTGAAGAGGAACATTTGAAAGGCCCAAAACACTTAACAGCTGAAGAAGACTCGCTAATAGAACTATCTTGCGATTCTTCTTTAAAGACATTTTTCATGGTAAAATCCTTAATTTCCTTCTGGATGAATGTACAAGCAGAGTATCCAGAAATCTCTAAATTAGCTGTGAAGTTCTTGATGCCGTTCAACATGATATACTTGTGTGAACGAGCTTTTTCTACTTTATTGTTTTTGAAAACAAATATTGAAATTAAGAAAGTGTCTTAAGGTTAAAATTAACCAGTGTTAACCCTGATATCGATGCCCTCATCAGTAAACACCAGTGCCAGAAATCTCACTGATTGTAAAGTTGTGCTTTTATAATATTTTAAACGTATTTTTCATTATCTTTGTAATAAAGTGGGAGGCAGCTGCACAAAGTATCACCTCATCAATTTGAAGGCTGAAATTCCAGGATTAGTTAAACCTCTAATTGCACATTAAAATGCCACTGATGTGCCAAATCATACCTTGGTGGAAAACTCCTACAAATCCCATTTTAGTGGTTGACTAGTAAGTTTACCCTTGTGTTTTCCTGCTCCCGGTCTTCCATATTTTCATACATTTGAGTGTAGTAAAACACAATGATAAACCTACCAATCAACCACTAAAATCATGTCTGAACGTGGGTCCAGTGACTTGGCACTGGAAACCACCTTGCATGGCCAGTTGCATTTTAATATGCTGATCGATTTACTTCTAATTGTGGAATATCAGCAGTGAACTTGATGAGATTATAGTCTGTGGAGCCGCCTCTCGGTCTATTATATGTTTGTTGTTTTATGTATTATCAATTCTTGTTTTTGTAGACAGTATATCCTTTGTACGAATATTTGCATTTTCGTAGGATAGGATAGCCGATAGCGTATTGAGGTCATACAACAGTTCCCATTCTGATATTAGATAGACTCACATATTAGATAGGTCGCGAAAATTTTTTGGCGGCTTAAAAGTGGGTCGGATACCAATAAAGGTTGGCAACCGATGTACTAGACTATCCTATACATGGATTTCGACAGCTTCTGAAAAAAAAAATGCTGTTCCATGAACCTCTTGTGCAAGTGAGAATCTCTGTAGCTGTAAAATCAAAGCCATGGCCTATGTTGATGCTGTGCTCAGCAACTGTTGACTTGTCAGTTTGACCCAAGCGGATGTTGTGTGCATGTTCAGCACACCTTTGGCTTATGCATCTTATGTTTGCCCAATGTATGCCTTTCCACTTTGGCAAGGAATGTGGTATACCCAGAGTGTTTGTACTGCTAAGTCGTCCTTGTGAGAGCGCAATATGTTTTTAATCTTGGCTGGTGGTCAAAAAATTGTTTTAATGCCATATTTTTGTAAAATCCTGCCAGTCTTCACTGTGGTCACTCCCACATATGGAAGAAAGGTGAAGTGTCATGGGTCTTCCTGTTTCTGCATTTTTCTTCTTGCTGCTCTTCTAAAAACTGCATGTATTAGCACCTCACTATAACCATTTTTGCAGAGGATCTTCCCTAAGGGAGCTGTATGTGATAAAGCTAGTTTACCAGCTGAAATGTGTCATCTAAGGGAGACCTTCTGCTAGAATGGTTATAGCGAGGCACTAATAGATTCATTTTTTAGAAGAGCAGCAAGAAGAGAAATACAGCACAGGAAGAACCATGCCGCTTTGCCTTTCTTCCATATGTGGGAGCGACCATGGTAAAGATTGGCAGGATTTTATAAAAATGTGGCTTTACAACAATTTTTCAACCACTGGCCAAGATTGAAAACATACTGCGCTCTCCCAAGGAGCACTTAGCGCTACAAACACCTGGGGTACATCGCATTCCTTGCCAATGCGGAAAGGCATACATCAGGCAAACCATACGACGCATAAGCCAAAGGTACACTGAACATGCATGCAACATCTGCCTGGATAAAACTGACAAGTCAGCAGTTGCCGAGCACAGCAACAACAAGGGGCACGGCTTCGATTTTAAAGCTACAGAGATCCTCGCTCACACAAGAGGTTAGTGGGACAGAATTTTTTCAGAAGCTGTCAAAATCCATATATTGGATAATCTAGTAAATAGATATGCTGGTTTTGAATTAAGTGAAGCTTGCAGACAATTGATATAGAAAATGAGAATGAGAATAGCCTCTCTATCTGCCCCATCAACAATCAAGACCAACAGTCAACACCAACAATAAGTGCCAACAATCCCACCAGTATTTAATGGTTCCCTATATATAAGCAACCCCATTACCCACAGGCAGCAGTCACTTGACAATGGTGGCAGAGAATATGACCGATTGCAAATGTTCTCACGCGGCTAGTTTCCCGAGAACATTTCGTCTATTATAGATATTCTTCGTAAATTCAACATTCCTCAGTCCACAGAGTCAAGAGAGTCAAGAGTGCGCCATGAATATGTAATTTGTGGCATTAACTTCTGCCATGGAGAATGCAATTGCCGACCATGTCTACTTAATAACCAAGATAATGAAATCTGCGTCTAGGTGTCATTGTTGATAGACAGGAAATACTGTGTCAAAGAACAGCAATATTCAATGTGGGATGAATGACATGTGTCTGTGCAGATAACGCAGTGAAATTTGGCACTGACAGCATTTGACAGCAGAAGACCTAAGTGAGTGCCACTGCTAACAAAATTGGACTTGTGAATATATCGGTTGGGCCATAGATGACAGCAAAAGTTGTATGGTCAGATTAGTCACAATTCCAGTTGGAAAGAGCTTATGTTAGGGTTCGAGTGTGGTGCAGACCACACAAGGCCATGGACCCAGGTTGTCATGAAGGTATGGTGCAAGACTGTACCAGGCTTCATCCTGGTATTAGTCACATTTGAATGGCATAGACTGGGTCCTCTTGTCAAACTGAATTGAATACTTGGAGACCATTTGCAGCCATTCATGGCTTTCATGTTTCCACACAATTATGGACTTTCAATTCATCATTTCACTGGACTAAAATCATTAATGATTGGTTTGAAGAATATTTTGGACAATTCTCATGAATGATTTGGCCTCTTAGCCTGAAATGAATTAGTTGAACATATCTGTGACATGATCAAAAGGTCCATCCTTGCGTAACGTCCTGCACCATCAACATGTTTGCTGTTATGAAGGGCTGTAGAGGACTTCTTGAGTCAAATCCAATGCTGCATTTTACAAGGCAAAAGGGGGCCCCATATTATATGAGGAGGTATCACATGACTTCTTGCACATCAGTATATAAAGGATGAAATAAAAAGGTTTTAAAATTAAGAAAGTAATTTTATGGAATAGTCTCATTGAAATAAGAGACAGGATTGTGGATCACATTCTGAGGCATTGGTCAGTTTGTTAGCAGAGAAAACATATAATGGAAAGAACTGTAATGGATTAACAAATTTAAGAATATATGAAGCAGACAATTTTTGATGTTATTTGTCCTCTGCATATTATCCTGGGTAATTTTACAAATCAACATCCCAATATTTAAACTTTTTCTCATTTCTGACATTCTTTATTATTCTGAATTACTGATGTGATAAAATAATTGTTTAAAAAAACATAAAAACCGCCTTCAAAAAAAAGCACTAAAAATTTTTAAAATAACTTTATACCTTGCCTAGGAAAAAGTAAATCTAAATAGACAACATTTTACATTACTTTCATTGAAATTTTGACATTAATTAGTTATTTTTGGAGTCGGTGCCAGCTGTCACATCGCGAAGATTGAATTACTGAACTTCTTTTGACGTTATAGGCGAAACGGGGAGTACGAACAAAAATTCCAAATATTTTACAGCATGTCGTGAGGCAGATAGTGTTATTGTGGGAGACAGCTTAGGGAAACAAATTAACAGTATTTTAATCTGTGGCTTAGCCTTATTAGTCATCCAGGCATATCTCTGGTGCTACAGTGTCAGTTGGTTCATGATGTAAACGATTTATAGAGTATAATATCGGCATATCATCTGTATGTTTCAGTTTTGTTGAAACATGTTTCTAGCATTAATTGTAGGTAAGCAGTAACATGATTTTTTTTATGTATTATTGTTATTCCCTATTGTTTTTATCTTTTTGTTTTTCTTGCTTTCGCTGGCACCGACTCCAAAAATAACTAATTAATGTCAAAATTTCAATGAAATTAATGTAAAATGTTGTCTATTTAGATTTACTTTTACCTAAGTAAGGTATAAAGTTATTTTAAAATTTTTAGTGCTTTTTTTGAAGGTGGTTTTTATGTTTTTTTAAACAATTATTTTAATTTTAAATTTTTAGTGGTATTATACTTCGTTTAGTATTTTAAATATGCCGCAGCAGTTCCCATTTTGTGAACTTCCTGGTAGATCAGATATTAAAGCGCTTGCTTTAAAAGAAGAACTCTGTCTTTATATACCACAACCACTACCAGAACGGGGTGAATTTGGCATTGTGTTAAGGAATGTCAGGCTATGTTTCGATCTTATCATAACATCTATTAAAGCTGCTGCTCGATAACCGAAACATGTAACATCTGGGCATTAATACATACCACATACAGAAATCTCTCTGGAATATATCTGTTTGCTCCGGCATCACACAAAAACTATAGATTTTTAATTGGTGAAAGCTTGGGATTAAAGTTGAAATCTGAAGTACTTGTTGAGACATTACGACACATTTATTTTATAAATATTATGCCATGACTTAAAATAGCTTAACTGATTTTGACGGGATTTAAAACTGTGGATTTTTCAAAAGAACATTGGAAATTAAAAGGGGTGAGGGTAAAGGGGAAGAGGGATTGAGCTTTTGTATACCAAATGTAGACTGCCTTTTCTGATTGATTTGAAGTATACATGTGTAAATTTCTACTGATACCAGATAAAACTGTAGGTATGTATAAAAAAAACAATTAAGGGGTGTGGAGACGAAGAGTAGTTTGGTTTTTGTAAAGCTAGTGTGGGCAGTATTTTTCTCTTTGTTTTAAAGTATACACGTGCAAATTTCCATCGAAACCAGATAAAAACTGTAGCTTTGTGTAAAGAACATTTGGCAAAATTAAATGGGGTGAGGGAGTGAGTTGTAGGGTTTTGTAAACAGAATATAGACACTATTTTTCTGTTTTTTTTTTTTTTAAGTACATGTGCAGTGGTCCATGGAAATCTGATAAAACTGTGGGTATGTATAAAGAACATTGGAAATTAGGAGGGGTGGGGGTAGAAGGGAAGAGGGGTTGGCTTCAGCAACCTAATTTAAACAAAATTGTTCTGTATGTTTTAAAGTGTACGTGTGCAAATTTCCTTCAGAATCGGATAGAAACTGTAGATTAAATGATGGAAAGGAAGGAGCGGTGTTTGGACTCTCGAAACCAAATGTAGACAGTATATTTCTGTTTGTTTTGCAGTATACATGTGCATACTTGCTTCAAAATCAGAAAGAAACGGTAGCTTTGTATAAAGAACATTGGCAGTAATTAATGGGGTAGAAAGGGGGATAGGGTTTGCATTTTTGTGAAAGTTATGTGGACAGCATTTCTATTTTTCTATTTGTTTTAAAGTATACGCATGCGAAGTTCCATCCAATCGAATCAAAATGTGGGTTTTGTACAAATATTAAGGGAAGGGGAGCTAGGGTAGTTTTTTTTATTTTTTGGTCAGAGATCTTATCCATAAAAAAATTACATATATATGTGCCAACTTTAATAAAGATCGGTAAAATGGTGTCGACTGTAGCATTCTAAAAAGAAATTGACAAAAATAAACAGGGTGGAAAAGGGGAGAGAGGTTCATTTTTTGCAAACCAAGAGTTGTCATCATTTTTCTCTTTGTTTTATAGTAAAAATTTGCTAAGTTCTGTCTAAACCGGATAAAAACTGAGGTTGTGTATATAAATTAAGCAGTTTAATGGGGAGAGGGGGTGGTTTTTAGATCTTTTGGTCAGACAGCTTCTTCGTGAAAAAAATACATATAAGCTCCAACTTTCATGGTAATTGGTCAAACGATTGCGACTGTAGCTTTTTATAAAGAACATTGACAAAAGTTAATGGGGTTGAAGGAGGAAAGGGGTTGAGCACTGGCAAACCAAATATTGATCTGAGGATTTTTCTCTTTGTTTTAAAGTATACATGGGCAAAGTTCAATAAAAATCAGATAAGAAATGTAGATTTCTATAAAATTAAGGGGTGTAAAGGGAGACATGGGGTGGTTTATTTATTTATTTAATTTTTTTTTGTCAGAAACCTTCTCCATGAAAAATTACATGTATATGCCAACTTTAATGGAGACCAGTTAAATGTGTCGACTGTAGCATTGTATACAGAACATTGGTAAAAATTTAGGGGGTGGATAGGGGGAGAGGGCTTCAGTTTTTTCAAACCAAAAGTTGACAGTATTTTTCTCTTTATTTTTTACTATACATGTCCAAAGTTTCATTGAAATCGGATATAAAATGTGAGTTTGTATAAAAATGAAGGGGTGTAAAGGGGAGAGGGGTGATTTTTTAAATTTATTTTTTGATCAGATTTTCCATGAAACATTACATGTATATGCCAACTTTGATAATCGGTCAAAACGGTGTCGAGTGTAGCTTTTTATGAAGAACATTCACAATAAGTAAAGGGGTGGAAGGAGGGGGGGGGGGAGGTATGAACTTTTTAAGACCAAATATTGACAGGATTTTTCTCTTTGTTTTAAAGTATACATGTGCAAAGTTCAGTAAAAATCAGATAAGAAATGTAGTTTCTATAAAATTAAGGGGTGTAAATGGGAGAGAGTGGTTTTTTATTTTGATTTTTTTTGGTCAGAATCCTTCTCCATGAAAAACTACATGTAACTGCCAAATTTAATGGAGATCAGTTAAATGGTGTCGACTGTAGCTTTGAATAAAGAAAATTGGCAAAAATTAACGGGGTGGATAGGGGGAGAGGGGTTCAATTTTTTTAAACCAAAAGTTGATAGTATTTTTCTCTTTATTTTTGGCTATATATGTCCAATGTTTCATCGAGATCGAATAAAAAATGTGAATTTGTATAAAAATTACGGGGCGGAGGGGGGTAGAAGGGGTGGTTTGTCAATGAAATTTATATGGGACCACTTTGGAGGTATACCCTATCCACTAAAAAAATCTCATTTAAATCAGTTCAAAATTGGTGAAATATCGCTGGTCATACATACAAACAAAAAAAAAAAAAAAAAAAAAAAAAAAAAATACAGACGAATTGAGAACCTCCTCTTTTTTTTGAAGTCGGTTAAAAATAAGGAAAGATGGGGAAAGTAACCCATCACTACAGATGAGTGTAGGAAGGCCACAATGAACAAAAAACCATGACAACATTTTACAATATTTTGGTAACAACAGTTATGTTAGAGGTGAGTCATATGTAGCAAGAGGATCATATGTGTACGTATTGAGACCTACCACATGACCAAATTACTGATTTATATTTTTATTGCTGCACTGATGTAACTAAAACTCCTAATTTATATAAAATATTCTAGTATCCTAGTGAAATACAGAAAACAATATGTTACTATTGTAGTTGTAGTTATATTGACTGTAGTTCAGCTAATCATTAAATATATATTAAATATAATCATTAAATATAATATAATATAATATAATATATTAAATATTAAATATAATATATTAATATAATATATTAAATATTAAATATAATCATTAAATATATATATTTTGTCGACCGGCGGTCTTTCCGTGAGGCAGTCTCCGGGTGCACCCACCTCTCATAATGTTCTCTTGTTGAAGAAGGGTTTTTTCCCGAAAATTACTTTATTATTTGTGTTTGTGTCTTTTCTGTGTGTTCGCGCCCCACATCCATCATCTAAAGGTAAGTGGTGGCTCATTTCCCTATCCTAATTTGATTCCTTTCCGCTACTTAGCGTCTTTTTTTTCATTGTTATCATATTATATATATATATACATTGACACAGATAGAAAAATGTTTTCTGACATATATCATCTTGCTATGAAGAAAATTAAAATGCAATATAAAGACAGAAAATATAAAAAGTAAACCCATCACCTTCTGAAGTTTAAGACTCAAAGGCTGTGTCAGAATAAATGGAATACAAAATTGACATTTATGAGGACATACTGAATGTTTGAAACATCTACATATATACTCTGCAATTAAACAACATTGTCACTTGACAATGGCGGCAGAGATTGTGACCGCCGAAACGTCGTGGTCAAACGATGGACTAACTCGGCTAGTTACCCGAGAAAATTTTATTCATTTACAACGCCGAGAAAATCTCCAGTCTTACATCATTAATTAGTTTAGAATTATGGGTTTCTATGGAATTTTATTTGCTCTTAAACTTACCAACATATTTATGAAGAAAATTGAGAATTAGAGCATTATTTATTCGTGTTGCTGTAGCAGGATCTATTTTCTTCATCCGGAAATTGAGCCAGTAGCCCAATATGTGTGGAGTATCTGATTGATTCTCATGTGTAGTAGCCCTGAGAAATATAAGCAATGTATGTATGTATGTATTTAAAAAAAAAATGGAAAGGAGAAAAACAATTAACAACAAATCCTGATAAAAAAAACTGAAGGTATCATACATATTGTATTATGTTAAGAATAAAGAAAGAAGCCAACATCATAGCAGACAAATAAATATCACATAATGCTACTAGTTTGTCCTACTCAATTCTGTATATTCCCTTGTTACTGTTAAAGGACTTACATGATTTTTTTTTTTTCCATCATGTCATCTGCTACGGCAAGTGATAGTTTCTGTCTCTGTCCTTAGTATTAGTAAGCTGCCAAACAGCCTTTCTCCCTAAATAACTAATTATATTACATTAATTGCCAGTTTAATAGTGCCAATTAAACTGCTGGTAAGCTGTCAATTATCAGTTTAGATGTTCAGTGGACTGGTAACTCAAAGCGTGCCTTGAAAATTCAGGACTCCTGATTAAAATCTTGGTCCAACCAAGAATCATTATGGATGCTTACCCTAACCTTCAGCATTAACAAGCAATTGTAATTTTACTAAATAATATTTTGCTATTTTTACAAACAACTACAGAATAAATGGCCTACAATAATTATGTATTTTTTTAATAATTCTCAAGAGGACATGCTCAAGGAGGATGGCATTGTTGGAAGTCAGAGGAAATGAACACCTGTGTTTACCATGCAGGCTTTCAGTAGTAACATAAAAATACTCATAGATATAGGATCCACAATTTTGGGAATCCCAAAAATATTTATTGGAGGGCTAGGCGGTGCTGTGCATCGAGACCTTCAAGCTCAGGGGGACCCCAAGTGCAGTTCAGTAGACCATCGCTCTGCTCAGGGGGGCTGCCCCCTAAAGCTCAGGGAGCCCCTGCCAGCAAACCTCACAAGGCTTGGTAGTGCTAAAAAAAAAAGGTCGTCCATCTGGCCTGAGGGCCCAAAATATTTTTTTTTGCACCAGGCCCTTGTTAACCTAGCTATGCCACTGTTTAGCTTTTATGTAAGGTTAGCCAGTATTAGGATGACAAATAATTTTGAGGACACAAGTATCCTTAAGTTGGAAAAATTAAAGGGTTCCAGGGGCAACAAAACCAGCTAGTCTCAATTACTGAGATTGTCACTGCTGATTAGAAACTGTGTAAGTTTCAAAACACATTCTTTGTGAAGCGATACCCTGTTCCACTTGCTACATAGCTTTTAACAGAAAAGTGATTAGATAGGACGGTGGCGTGGGAATAGATCAAAGGATCCAACATCCATTTCAATAATCACTGGTAATCAAGTAGGTGCGCAGACTTCCGCGGTCATTGTTGATGTTGTCTTGGTTGTCCAGGTTGAACTGAGTCAACTTATCAAAACCTAATGTTTCCGCCATCATTTTGCGGCCTTCTTCAGAGGACTGTTAAGGTTGGGCTTGCTGTCACCTATATATAGCTCCCGGAAAGCGCACTAACCATTTGGAATGACGTCATTCGGCGTAACATTGCAACAAAAATACGGGAAGCAACCTCAATAGAACAGGAGGTCAAAAGAAAATTAACTAAGTCGAATCATCTGACGCCACGACTGTACTGCCTTCCTAAGATACACATGGACGGGGTGCCGTTACAGAAAATTGTCAGCACATTTCAGTTTCCGACACATCTGCTGGCAAGATATCTGGCGGATAAGTTAAAGATTCTGACTAACTCTACTTTAACAATTCAGAATTCTTCTGATTTTATAAATAGGATCATGGACAGACGTCTGGAAGACAACGACATACTAGTAAGCTTCGACGTCACATCACAGTTTACAAACGTTTCAATTGTCGAAATCATCAGCATCATCAGGGAATGACTAGAAAATCTCCATCTGCCGGAAGAATGGGCATCACTAACTGAATTCTGCCTTAGGATTACTTTCTTTCAATAGAAGGATGAAATCCATCAGCAGAATGAAGGAGCAGCAATGGATTGCCCACTGTCTCCTATCATGGTCCTGTCATGGCCGATGTGTATATGGAGGTATTTGAGGCTAAGGTGGTCCGTAATCACAATCTAAAACCTTCTCTACGGCTGCGTTACGTGGACGACACTTTTGTAATCTGGCCACATGGGTGAGAATCGCTCCGGGCCTTCTTCCAACACTTAAACAGTGCCCATGACAAAATTAAGTTCATTATGGAAATTGAGATGGACAAACAATTTCCCTTTATGGACGTGATAGTGAGGCAGAAGGAAGATGGATCCCTGGGCCACAGAGTTTATCGCAAGCCCACGCCCACGAATCACTATTTACATGCTGCCTCTCACCACCATCCAGCAGTGAAACGCGGAATTTTAAAAACTTTAAGTGTTCGTGCTTCCACAGTAAATGACGATGCGAGCATAGCCGTGGAAAAAGAAATTTTGAAGGAGGCGTTTCTGGCCAACGGCTACAGCCTTAACGTTATTAATAAGGCCTTCGCAAGGCTTGAACCTCAAGCACTACCTTCTAATCCAGCACCGGAAGTTGAAACCAGAAGACAAACAGACGGACCCATAGCAGTATTACCATACGTTCAGAGCGTGACAGATAAAATCGGCCGTCTTCTAAAGAAGAAAAATATCCGCCCAATATACAGAGCGCCTAGGAAGATCTCTGATGTGCTCATAAAGGAGGGAGAAACTGCAGGCAGTGGGCATGTACCAAATACCCTGTAGCTGTGGGCAAGTGTAAATCGGCGAGACGGGTCAAATGGTCAAGGAAAGGCTGTGTGAACACATAAGACATCTTAAAATAATGACGTCAGCAAATCAGTTGTAGCACAACATTCAGTCGACAGTGGGCACGCAATTTTATTTAGTGACACTAGTGTACTTGTTCATGAAAGCAGATGGTGGCCCAGCCATATCAGAGAAGCGCTGGAAATTAAAAAGAGACCAGATAATATGAACGCGGATGGCGGGCTACAACTTGACCAAATATGGTCATGCTTGCTAAGGAAAACGCGGGACGCAAGCCCCCATTGGACAGGGCACGCTGGTGGCGGTAACTTGAGTGACATCACTCCAAATGGTTAGCGCGCTTTCCGGGAGCTATATAGAGGCGACAGCGATCCCAGCCTTAAAAGTCCTCTGAAGAAGGCCGCAAAATGATGGCCGAAAAGTTAGGTTTTGATAAATTGACGCGGTTCAATGCGGACAACCAAGACAACATCAAATCATTGGTAATAGTTGTTAACAAATCACCCAAATTGGTTGTGATCCTAAGGAAAAAGGAAATGGTTTTTAGGCATTATAAATAACAAAGGATAGGGTAAATGACTCATTAGTCTTCAAAGTTGAAGGTTGTGATGAGAGAAAAACTTATGTGACAAACAAAAACATATACAATATTTTGAATTTGCACCTTATTCATGTGATAGGAAATGAGTCATATGGTTAGGTAGGTGTGCACATACCGAACTTTACCACATGACTGGCTGGTCAACATAAGACATGATGGGGCAAGAGATGGTGAGGATTAAGAAGTGAACTAATGATATATCGGGAAAGACCAAGATGAGGTATATATATATATATATATGTTCATATATAAATTAACAATGAGCAGGAAAATGCTTTAAGGCAATAAAACTAAGGAAGGATACAGAAATATGAGTCAACACTTACCACGGATAAAGGTGGCCGGGATGACGAACACAAAACAACAAACACAAGAGAAGCGCAATATTTCAGCCTACAGCCTTATACGTGCAGAAGTGAGACACCAGGTGGAGTCAGATGTGTACACAGAGACCACCATCTGGTGAATGGCATAGTTTGTGGGAACTGGCATGTATTGCAACTAGATGGTACAAACTGAAAATTTTAACATTTGTTTCTCAGTTAGGGCAATCAGAGTTTTCCCTGACAACACAACCTCCTCCGAACTACATAGATAGGAACTAGTTTATCATAATATCCTGGACACCAGACATCCTCCTGGCCTCAATCTCCAATAAACTCTACCCACCAGACCCAGCACTTATTATCTATACTATTTACATTTCTTATTTTCTTTTATTTCTGATTTTTATTTTTCACTTATAGTTTTTCAAAATTTTATTTTTATATATGTACCCTCACTCAGTTATCATGTTGGTCTACCACTTTCAATGATAATATACCATCAAAAGTATTGATTATTGATCCAATATTTGAGCATCATAACCCCCCCCCCTCCCTCCCACTCCTACACTACCATCCGTGATGGCGTCGCCATTCACCAGACGGCGGTCTCTGTGTACACATCTGACTCCGCCTGGTGTCTCACTTCTGCATGGATAAGGTTTTGGATAGGGAAATGAGCCACCACCTACCTTTAGATGATGGATTTGGGGTGCAAACACACAGAAAAGAAAAAAATACAACTGATAAAGACATTTTTGGGACAAGCCCTTTGTCAACAGGAGAACATCATCCACCTCCCATAATGTTTTTCTGTTGACAAAGTGCTCATCCCAAAAATTTCTTTATGAGTTGTATTTTTGTCTTTTCTGTTTGTTCGCGCCCCACGTCCATCATCTAAAGATAAGTGGTGGCTCATTTCCCCATCCTAATTTAATTCCTTTTCGCTACTAAGTGCCCTTGATTTCATTTTTTACTGTATATATATTACAGGCGGTGATAAAATTGATATATAACAAAAGGGTACAGACTGTTAAAGTGAACAATAAATAATTGAATTTGGAAGAAAATTGGTAAAATAATTACTAGTTAAATAATAATGCTAGTAATAATGAGTGATGTGTCAAAAGGTAGAATTTTATCAGGCATTAGGTCAGGTGGGTGTCTGGTATCCAGGAAATTTTGGTATGCATGTTTCCACCTCTAAAGTTCTGAAGCGGTGGTGGTTTCAGGGAAAATTCTGATTGCTCTCACAGTGAAGCAGTAATTGAAGTTGTTAGAATTGCGGTAATTGTCATGTTCTAGAATTGGAAGGTATATGAGGGGAAACCGAATAATTACCAGAATCATAATATTCCACCTCGTTTACTTGTAGTACCATGTTGCACCACCAGAGAGCTGTTGAAGGACCTCTGCTGAGTCATTCTGTCACCCAATAGCAACTAGTGTGTTTTCTCTGGGAGTTCTTTGTGTGGGTGTACATTGCTGATGTGACACGAAATGATGGCTGATTCTTATGAACAATGGTACAACTGTGAAGTTTTGTGTTTTACTTGGCAAGAATGCAGCAGAAACTGTTGTGATTATGCAAACAACTTACAAAGAATATGCTCTTAGTAAAACTCCAGTGTAAGAATGGTTTTCTTGGTTTAAAAAGGGAAAAATGGCCATTGAAGACCAGCCTTATTCCAGTCGCCCTTCAACTGCTTGAAGCGAGGACAACATTGGAAAAATCCATAATCTGGTCAACGAAGATTGACGCAGGACAATCAACCAACTCGAGGACTTATTCAGGTTATCCTGGAGCTCAATTCAGTGCATTTTGAATATTGATTAGGGGATGGAAAGAGAGGCAGCAAAGTTCGAGCCAAAACTTTTCACTGGAGATCAAAGGATTCATCGTATTCAAGCCTGTCATGAAATGAAGATTCCACTCAAAGACAATGCAAACTTCTACTGCAGAATCATCACATGTGATGAATCATGGTGCTACAGATAAGATCCAGAAAGTAAACAACAGTCAAGTCAATGGAAGTCAACTGGCTCACCTTCTCCAAATAAAAAAAAAAAAAAAACTCGTCAGGTGAAATCAAATGTCAAGAAGATCTGTTTTATCAACATTAAATGGATCATACACTCAGAATTTGTTCCTAAAAACCAGACAGTAAATCAACAATACTATTTCGAGGTTATGAAAAGGCTTCACAGGAGTTTGGCATGATAATGTCCAGCTTTGTGTAATTCCAGAGGGTGGTTCATGCATCACGACAATGCTCCTACACACATGGCTCTCAATATTCGCCAGTTTTTTGCCTCAATGTAGATGACTACCTTGACCCATGTACCCTATTCACCAGATTTAGCACCCTGAGACTTCTTCTTGTTCCTGAGGATGAAAAGGGACTTGAAAGGGAAGTGTTTTGCTGATGTCAAAGATGTAAAACACAATGTCACAAAGGTGCTAGCAAATATGGAAGAGGACTAATTAAAAGGTACTTACAACACTGGAATGAACATTTGGACAAGTGCATTCATGTTAATGGAGAGTAATTTGAAGGAGATTAATGTTTTATTTGAAAAACAATACATTGAATGCTTTCTATAAAGAAATTCTGGTTATTTTTGGGCCCATCCTCATAAGTTGCAGGTGTGGGCTGTTTGTCTGTGGCCATTCATTCTGACTGAGTGTTGCTGTGTAGTGAGGCCTATATAGGATCTAGTGCAGTGGCAGAATGTTAGTTGGTGTGTTGTGGAGCATGTGGCATGCCCAATGATGGGGAAATTTTCCTCTGTAGTATGTTTGGAATATGTTATAGTTAATGGACGCATGCTGCAAGATTTGCAGTGAGATCTATTGCATGGTATTTTGGAGAGTCTGACAGAAGGTTTTGTGGACCAAGATGTTTTTGAGATAGGTGGTCTGCTGAAACGTATGGAGGACAGTTGGTAGAATTTTTGCTAGATGAGTGCACATTTCAGGAAAGGAGCAAGGAAGTCATGCTCTTGCTGTAAGATTCAATTGATCGACTCGATGCTAGGAGAGAATTAGGTGACAAAGGCTATGGTTGGATTTTAGAGGTGCCAGGCGGGAGTGGTTACATGGATAGTGGGTGATCACATGGGAGATTTGTTTATGTACAAAATCTGCAGGGTAACAGCATGAAATAAGGGCTTAGTTAGATTCTGGGAGTACAGGGAGAAGGATTCAGCATCAGAACAGATGCATCTGCTATGGATAGCAAGGCTGTAAGGAGGGAAACATTTGGTATGGAATGGGTGGCAACTGTCAAAGTGAATATATTGCTGCAAATTAGTGCTTCTGATGTGGACAGAGGTGTGAAGGGCACCCTGCATGCGCATGATGTCAACACTGAAGTTAGTGATATGTGTGTGGGAGTAGATCCAGGTGAAATTAATGGGTTGGAGAAATTCTAAGAGTTGGTTTTCACTGTGGGTCCAGATCATAAATATATCATCTATGTATCTGAACCACACAGTGGGTTTAGAAGGGGTGTGGTTCACGAAATGTTCCTCCAGATGACTGATGAATAGATTAGCATACTATGGGGCCATGCGGGTTCCTATAGTAGTGCTGCACATCTGCTGATATACTTTTGAATTGAAGGTGATGAAGTTTTTGGAGAGAATTAGGTGAGCCAAGGATAAAAGGAAGTAAGTACTTGGACAGCTGTGTGGGGTCTCATATATGGGAAGTGTTCCAGGGTACTAAGGCCATGACTTTATTGGTATGGTTAGTGTTAGACATCAGTAAACAAAACATTATTCTAGTTAAAGAAGGGGTCTACCATCCCTTCAAAGAGGAGTTACTTCACAAGTTTCAGCATTAATAATTACTAACCTCACTGGACTTGTCGGCTATTGACAGATTCATATTTCAGAAGAATTCCATAATTTTACAGTCTTTTTTTATACATTGTCCCAAGTGTTGCCTTTTGGATTGGTCATTACTGTGGCAACATTCAATAAGTTACCAGTATAATACTGTTAGCTTCCACTAAGCAAAGTGTCAACTGTAGCCTAAATTTATTATTGTTGTCTCTGCAGCTGTGTATTACTGAAAATGTTAGTATGCAGCTATGTCAAATTCTCACAGAAAATTTTCAAAACAAAAGGGCATACATTGACTATTTTGAAATCAATATGGAAAAAAGAAATGGTAAATAATCAGGTTGAGGAAATTTTCTATTCAGTAGCTTGTTATTAGCTGAGTCGATGTAATGTTTGGTAGCTCGGTGGGTTTCCAACCTTATACTTGTTGTTAACCAACACAAGTTCTTGTTACTTTGCCATAGGCTTCAGAAAGCACTCTTCTGTACCTTACTATTACATGAAGACTTAACAGAGATGATTTGGATCATGGAAGGAACGTACTGGTACACTGCTGAGCATTGGATAGGATTTCTCACAGATTCAAAAGTCGATAATGGTTGCCACCTAGGAAATTCAGTAGCATTATTAAAGTAAATGTCTGTTACTATAGGGATACTGCTAAAGAATGTTCAACAGATTCCAAAATAACATATTTAAACTGTTTATTTCAAAACGCAAATACCAAGGTCGGTATCAGATTTGCATTACAATAAAAGTTTAAGACATCAAACCTCGACTCGAAGAAGGCAGGTTTGCAGTTAGAAAACTTGGTGCCATAAATAGCACACATTGATGTGATCAAGTAACCGCATGAATTTGACAGTCTTTGCAGCTCATATTACTGCTAGGCTAGATAATAGAAAATGCCCGCGACCTGGCAAAACACTGCACATGGTCCACACATGGACCAAACACCACGTGAAGGCAGGTCACCTTTCTTCGATTGACTCGAAATTACTGCAATTTCAACATGGCTGACAGTTGTCTTGTTCATCATGCAGCCATTTGTAACTCCTAATCAACCAATCGAGTGTTTCTTTAACACTTCGTACACCAGGGATTAATTCTTGGTGTAGCCTGTCCACTCTTTTTTCTCCATTTAACCTTGAAATTAGCTGTTCTGTCTTGCCAGCTAACATAACCTGTGTCGACTTGACCCCTGTACCAAAACAGTGCATCAAATCTACACTCTTAATATTCGCATTACAGTATCTCATAGATAGAAAACTCTGTACTATTCTTGATTAAGATTATGAAATTGGGCAACTGTAGTAAGGTAGGATGTTGGTAAAATTGTGACCATTGGAGAGCTACAGCTTTTATCGAATGATTAGCAGCAATGAAGAATCAGTTTACAAAACTTAACAGCAGCTGAAGGTATAACACAGAAAACCAAATAAATTAGTAGCATATGTATACATTATAACTAAAGTTAACTGAAGACATAGTGGATAATTTTAATCAAATTTCTTTTCAATGCTGCCAAGTTTCCTTCTATAAAATATATAAGACATACTAACTAAAGTATAACCTCAATGTTAAATAACAACAGACTTAATCACTACTATACTGCTTTTGTATAAATTTACACAAATATATAAAATTACCTTATTGTATATCCCACTCTTTCTATATTTTTCACTGATAAATTTTCCATGAATCTTTGCATGACAGCAACATTTGCTGGAATCTGAAATGTTTGAGTGTTGATGAACAGTAGTGGTTGTTGGACACTGACTGGCAAATCAGTTTCATTCTTAATTGAGAACATCCAGCCATCCAGGAGTACACCGATTCTGTAATTGATAACAATGTTGTCTTTATTTTCTTATTTGTTAGTTCTGATACCAGGTGCAACCAAAAGTTCTGAAAAGACATTAACTAAAGATTGACACTAAAACTGGATATTATTTACCACCTAAGCAGTTATGTCCATAACACAGACATGAATCTCATATCTTTTGCCAGGTATGAAATGTGTAATGGAAGACTTTAATGATGTGTATATTTAGCGATACAGGCTCAATCTATCTATAGTAAAAAATGTTCTTCCTTTCAACTTAATTTCATTTTTGAAAAAAGGAAGAGGTAAGCTGGATATTAACGGTATTTGAGAAGTCTTACTATGTTACTTTTGGTAAATATTTTCATAGCAGTAAAACTGTCAGCAGCCTAGTATTTTCATGTTGAAGAACACGGTGACTCATGATATGTTTCCTCATCATGTCTTTTGTCAGTCACCATTGAACGTAACATGAGACAACATGGATGTCATGCCTACAGTCCTAAAGTATTGAATTTTGTTCTTCCATCACATTCTCTTGCTAATAGCATGTTGATGATCATCCTGAATGACCACCATCATCATCTTTTTTAATTATTTCTAAAATATTTGTATCAGTTTGTGACTACATGCTTCAATACTTTGAGAATTTGAGCATCAGATTTCCTGAGAGTAAGGGACTATCTGCATACCGGGGTTGCAATATCAGCTTATCACCTTAACTCTAACCGTGTAGTCTGTAGCCACTGGATTATTAACTGCATGAACTTAAAATGGCCACCACTTGTCTTGATTTAAAAACCCCAAGCAAGGAAAGTTAGGTTAATATCATGAAAGAAAGTCACTACAATGGGTACAAAGTCAAAATACACTATATTCTTGGAAATAATTACAAGTCCGTTTATAGTTGAAGGTTATCGGAAAATTCTTCACAAGTTTTATTGATCGCAAGTTATGAAAAGCAACCAGACCAGACTAAATCCCGTACTGAAATTCAAAAGTCACATTGTTGGTTACTAAAGTTCATTGTTCTACCAAAATCTAAGTTGTCTGCAGTAAAGCATGAACCTCCTGCTATCACTTCCCACCAAGCATGCCAAGACCTTCACAACCTACCACATCGAGTGCTCACTGATGAATGATCAAAAGACAAAGATGGCCATGCAGGTCGTTGTACATATAAGCTCGTAGGACCTTGGCATAAGGGTACACGTACCAGAGTTCAACTATACAAAACAGTTCTACATTCTCAGATAATATTGCTTCAAGTGTTATGAAAATCTATCAGTATATAGATTTTTGTGTAACTAACGTTTTATATCCTTATAAAATTTTCTGTGGGTTTAATGGATTCACAGTAAAAAGTAAATTTAAGTGATTTTAAATGATGTGACGCAATAGTTAATAACTTTGTCAGTTTTTAAAATAGAGAGTTCGAACCAGGTTCAGATGGTTTCTCATAAAATTAACTTTTGTTTAATACCAAATATGGCCAGTTAAATCACCTGTATCCAAAACCGATAAATGATGTAATATAAGCTTTTTGAGTGGGTAATATTATTATAAAATGATTCTCCAGGTTTTCAACTACTCAGGAAGCTTTTAATATCGCCTCTAGCTGCTGTATTTGATTTACAATTAATTTCTGAAATATTTTATTTCTGGGTTTCATCATTACTTTTTTTTTTAATTTATTTATCGATCTTGTTTCATGGATCCCTGCTGAGGAAGGACCTCTGGGATGTGTAACATGTCATGGTTAATACACATACATACAATATGAGTCATAATCATAGTAAAACAATTATATGTTACAAAGACAAATAAAGATAATAACAATAAACATTAATTTTTACAACTGAATTTTGCAAAAGTCATATTGAATACAATTAATTATTTTGTTCAAATTCTTGAATGGAGTAGGAGTTGCCAATAAGGTAATCTTTAAGTTTTCTTTAAATATATCTTTATTATCTGCAAACTGTTTTATACTCTTTAGAAGTTTATTAAACAGATGTATACCAGAAAAATTAACTCATCTTTGTACTAATGAGAGAGATGTTTGTGTTTTGTGCAAGTTATTTCTGTTTCTTGTATTGAAATTGTGTACCTGTGAATTAGAAGTAAACAGGTTAAAATGATCTATGACAAAGCAAATGAGAGAATATATATATATACTGAGAAGTTATTGTAAGAATATTGAGTTTTTTAAAAAAAAGTTATCTGCAAGAAGTCGGTTTTATCCTACACAACATCCTAATAGCTCTTTTCTGTGCTATGAAAACTTTTTTACTTTGTGAAGAGTTTCCCCAAAAGATTATGCCATATGACATCACTGAATGAAAATATGAGGAGCACACCTGTTTCGTTAATTCTAGATCTGCTGTTAGAGAAAATGTTCGTATTGCGAAGGTGGCACTACTTAACTTCTTCAATAGTGAAATGATATGAACTTGCCAACAGAATTTCTCATCTATTTTAATGCCAAGGAACTTTATACTCTTTGTTTCTAATATTGAGTTAATTTTATAGCTTACTTGTAAATCTGGCTGTGCATAATTTTTTGTTTTAAACATAATATAATGAGCTTTTTTCAAAATTTAATTTTAATGAATTTGCCTTAAACCAATTTGCTACTTCTCTAAATACTTCATTTACATTAAATTCTAGATTACTGTTTGGCGTTTTTCTCACAGTCAGGTTAGTGTCATTTGTAAATAAAACACTATTAACTTTGTCAGATAAGTTTCCAGGAAGGTCATTGATGTACAACAAAAGGAGGAGGGGCCGCCATATTCAAAATATAACTATTTCAGCTTATTGTATTTACAAGACTAAAGTTTACTCAAAAAGTTTTATGGAATTTGGTTTAAAGATAACTATTTTACTATCTGAAGAAAGATTATTTCTTCTACTGACTTTACATGGCAGGCTTGCAATAATTAAAAATCTCTATGACCTCATGGCTTGGTCCATCGTATAATATTTAAATGAAATTTAAACTTTATAAAACTTTCTCAATTTTAAATATGTTGTTAGTTTAGTTACTCTCACTCTATCAACTGACTACTAATATTGCTTTGAACATATGGTTTCATAAATTTTATGGTGCATATTTACGTGATCGATTATAATACTGGCTTTTTAAACTTTAAATGCCTTTAAACTCTCTCTTATATTTTTTTTAGAACAAGATTTATTAACTTTAGGCTGTTTATTATTATAAAAAACTCTTGAAGTGTCGAAAAGTATTGTGTTATGGTGAAATTACTTTGTAACAAAATATTGTATTTACTGTGATGGATAATACTATCTTACAGTTGTTTGGGTATGTTTAAAGCTTGATTTTTACCATTTAAGGTTGTTTTATTCTCTGTATTGATTGTTTAGTTAACTTTACTGATTCAGTTAGCCACATAATTGATTTTAAGGCTGCAGTATCGTGTGCTTCACCTATGCCCATTCTACTATAAATAATTTTTTTTAGAATTCACAAAATTCTAAGGTAGCTTAAAGAAGTTTAAAACAGAGCTTGTTGCACACATGCTGCTCTCTCATTTTAATCATCACAGAATTGACAAGAATATTGTATAAGACAATGAAAGCTGTTACACTAAAAGTAGACATGTTACTACACCATTTCAAATACTCATTCATAAAGGAGCCACTTCAAACTAAATGTGTGTATTATATCAATTCCATGAATTTTTAGGTATCACCTAGCCGACTAAAATATTAAGCTTTTAATGCAATGTTGTTGCAGGCCATGTTTCCGCAGTCGCTTAATTAATTACCAGTTGAAATATAACGCCAATGCAACTGTTTCATTTATTTATTGATGCATCGTACGCGTTTCACCTCTCATCGAGGCATCATCAGCGGAAAATCTGTGTTACAGTTTTTATATACAGTTTTATCCTATTTTTACGTAATTATGAGCTCATAATTACGTAAAAATAGGATAAAATTGTATATAAAAACTGTAACACAGATTCGTCGCTGATGATGCCCCGATGAGAGGTGAAACGCATACGACGCACCAATAAATAAATGAAACAGTTGCATTGGCGTTATCTTTCAACTGGTAATTAAGTTTTTATATTAAAAAATAAGTCAAAAACAATAACTAATAACAATATACAATGAAATGATTACTTGCTCAACTTGAAGATCGAACAGTACAATATAATTAAATAATACAATCAAAACACAAATTTTTATTAGGTAGGGTACTTATATACAATGATTTGAAAAAAAAAATTGTGTCATAGCATCAAATTCTGTAGGAATTAGTTTTGAATAACCTTCCTCAGCAGGGATCCATGGAACAAGACTGATAAGTAAATAAATAAGTTAATAACAAGCATGATGTGAGAGTAGATATACTGTGGCATCACATTCTGGAGAGTTTGAATTCCCTTCCAGCTATCCAGATTTTGATTTTCCATGGTTTCCCAAAAAATCTCTACAGGTAAATGCTATGATGGTTCCTTCCGAATGCTAAGGCCAAATTCTTTCCAATTCCTTCCTCCCAGTCCTTTCTAGGTTTATAATGACTTTGAAAGCAATGGGGTTTAAAGCAATAAAAATGTAATTTTTAAACTCTGGCCAAACAATTCACATTTTTATTTTTTCAAGTTCATAACAATAAATCTCACTTACTTTAAACATTTTGATTTTAAAATGGATAAAATTTATTTTGGTGTATAGTAACATCAAAAAGCTCAACATGTTCTTTAAATGAGGAAAGAGAATTTGAACTGTGAATAGCATGAACATTAGCATTCTTTTACAGCTATTTATATGACAGTAAATACTATTAAAAAACAAATAACAGGAATTAACTGAAGGATGTTCAAAATATAAATGAAAAATCTGTGCATTCAGATACAAAAATCTCAGTTTTTCCCAATATACAGCTGAAATATTTAAATTGTTTAAAAAGCCATAACAGTTGCTGCACTTGCTAAGAAAACACTGTGGAACTAAGGTGTTCATAAAGAAATAAACTAATTCATACAGGAAAAGTTTTCCCCATGTTGAATATGGTTGAATTGATCCTATTTATTCCAATCTTAGATAACAAGTCAAAACTTTATATTGTGTCATATTTTTTTTTTTGGTTTGAATTCCTAGCAGGCAAATGAATCACAGAAACTAAGGACATTAAATGATACAAATGTGGTTCTCCAAGAAAATCAGTATTCAGGTGAACATGTACACTTATTATTGTATTCTAGATGTAATGAAGATAAAAAATAATCATAATCTTTTACTGGTTCCCACTACTAACCACTAATTTAGATACATTTATAGTTTAACAAAAACAAATTGTATTTGTACCATACAAAAGTGCCAAATAACAACAATAACTTATTTAATTGCAACAGATCACATGCCTCAATGGCAATTTTCCTAGAAACTACTTTCAAAATTCAACTGTGATTCATTAAAATCACTGTTTGACTGTGTGTGAGGTTGCTGAAGAAGTTGCCTTAGTGTACGATATTGCACTCACATCCTGTTGGAGAAACTTGGAATGCATCATGTCAGTGCAAAAATGGTGCTGCACTTGTTGACGGATGACTAGAAGGAGAATCGAGCTAGGATCTCTGAGGAGTTGCTTGAAAAAGCAAATGAGGACGAAAACTTCCTCAAGAACATCATAACAGGCGATGAAACATGGTTTTAATGGGTATGATGTGGAAACGAAGAGGCAGTCTTCACAATGGGTGAGAAAAGGATCTCTTCGACCAAAGAAAGCGTGGATGAGTCGGTTGAACATCAAGGTGATGATGGACACATTTTTTGATTGCAAAGGGGTTGTGCACCGTGATTTTGTACCACATGGTCAAGCAGTAAACAAGGAAGTCTACCAGAAAATTCTGACATGATTGAGAGATGCTGTGCATAGAAAAAGGCCTGAACTGTAGGAGAATCAGTCATGGATGTTGCACCATGACAACGCACCTGCTCACGCATCATTGTTTGTCATGAAATATCTGGCAAAACATCGCACTCCTGCTGTGCCTCAACCACCCTATTTTCCAGCCTTGGCTTGGCAGACTTTTTTCTCTTCCCAAAACTGAAAACCACTTTGAAAGGATGTCGTTTCCAGACCATAGAAGAAATTCAAAGCAATGCGATGAGAGAATTGCGCGCCATCGGAAAAATTGTATTCCAGGAGGCATTCAAAAACTGGAAGAAACGATGGCAATGATGTATTGATAGTAAAGGAGAGTACTTTGAAGGGGACAGTGTGTAAAAGTTTGTATGATGAGCAATAAAGCAATTACAGCAGAAATTTGGTCTTTTTTTGAACACACCTCGGATGTCCTGCCCAGTTGAGTTAATAATCAAACATTATGCCCAGATATTTACACTTCAAGTTTCAATCAGCAATTCTGTCCCCACCCTATAATCATAAACAACAAACCAGTTTTTAATCTGTGTTTCTAACAAGTTGTCCTATCTTCAGTGGCATAGCTAGGTCAACAAGGGCCCCTGTGCAAAAAAGGACGACCTTTTTTCTTTAAGCTCTGCGAAGTTACTGGTAGGGGCCCCCATGAACTGAGTTTGAGGTCCCTTAAGCTGTGCTTGGGGCCCCATGTGCCCTCTGGGCTTCACTTGGGGGCTCCCTCAGCTGTACTCAGGGCCCTCCTGAGCGTGGGGGCCCCGGTGCACTGCACTGCCTAGCCCAATGGTAGCTATGTCCCTGCATATCTTGGCATATATCTTCATTCCATGTTGACCAATCCAATAATATATTCTATATAGGTCACACCAATATATGTCTTATTCATTCTCTTCATCCATTGCATATATTCCAGTGACTCCTTACCCACCTCACTTCAATTGATTTTGCCATATCTACCACTATTTTATCACTCACACAGGGATCTCTAATGCTACACTATCAACTTGTCCTCTTTTCTCAGTCTCATCTGAAACATCAGGGATATAGCCCACCAACTAAAATTCACAGAGTATAGCTGCGTTGTTGTTTTGTAAACCAAATTTTTTCCTTTGGATGTGGTTCCATATTAATCTATCCCTCAATTTTTAACTGACCTAAAAATAATTTTCTTTTAATTTTCAGTCTTATTCATCTTCCATCCCATATGTACTTATCATACTTTTCCAAGTCTCTGGTAAGCATCAAGTTTCCAGTTTCATATATATATATATATATCAAGATATGGTACAATGTTAAACTAGCCATATTCTTAATAGATCTGCAATACTAAAGTACACACTAGTACCTTTCGTTTTTTTTTACCTTTCTTCATTCTCTCATAATATTTTCCAGAATCTCCTACCAATTTACCAATCTTTTAGTCTGTTCATTTCTACTTATTCAGAGAAGATCCACCTCTAAATTTCAGTTTTTCTATCCCTGATGCTCTGATTAAACCAGTTACTTAAAAATGTCAGTCTTTTGCAAATATTTGGTAACTACTTTTCCAGCATTATCCATAATTGTCTGAATTCCTTCGCTTTACCTCAGTTTCCTAACATATCAAATAGAAATTTGTAGATGATTCACTTAGTGATACCTGTGCATACATAATGTTTTCCAAAAACCCATCTTTAGCTTGATTCTTTGTTGCAATTAATACCTTGTTTAGTTGTTTCCAGTGTCCCAAACTGATAACTCAGTTGCGTTTTATTTTCACCAACTTTTTAGGCTTTCACCTTCCTATTATATGTAGTTTATAGGTTCAGTATTTCTTGTTCATCATTTTTCATTTTGGAATACATTTTTCACATAACCTTACTTATGTCAGTATACCTCCAAAAACAGTTCAAAGGGTCCTTAACACACTTAAAACCAACAGCAGGTCATTTTAGAAGAATTTTCCAGTAGTTTGAGAGTCAGAAAACATGTTGGTGAGGAGAGTTTGAGCTATTTTGTAACTTTTCGAAAACACTATAAAGAAATTTGAATGTTTTAGAAGCATTTTGACCACATTCATTTTCAGAGGTGTAAAATGAGATGACCATTCAAATTAAATCTAACACTTGTATTTTAGAAGATTATATTAAGGAGATATTGTGAGATTGTTGGTATTGCAAGCTCATGGAAATTATTGCACAAGTAACTTTTTTCACTTAATTTTCAAGGTACAGCTAAGATTCAGACCTCAAAATGTTTGGCATATGATAATACGCAACATATGAAAATATTGAGCCAATAACTATAAGGAAAATATGTTTTTTAGACAAAATAGGAGATTTTGCTCACTTTGCAATTCACCATTTCTGTGGACATACAGATCTGAGGGCATAGAAATGACATTTAGATTTACTAGATTCACCACTAGCTGCAGTTAGACAGGGGGCGGCATAACCGGTATTGCACGCGGGTGCACAAACAGGTAGCGGCGGGCCTGATGTATATTGGGTAATTGATACAACTGAGAGCTCTCAGATGTTCCTTATATCTGGTTTGAAATTTTCTGGCTGTTTGTCCTATGTGTACTGTGTCATGCTGTTGAAATTTGAATTGGTATATTGGTATTTATTTGTCAGTGTACTTCTGTTAAGCTGCTTTGGATGGTGTTTTTGGTTCTAAATACTATCTTTATTCCCTTTTTTTTTTCTAAAGATGTTTGCTATCCTGTGTGTTTTTTTCTTTAGATATGTCATTGTGTATCAATGTTTTTCATCTTGTTATGTGATGGTTTGTTTTATGTGGTGATCATTGTGTTTTTGGAGTATATTTTTGTTTGTTTTCTCATTTTTTGGTTGAGCTTTTTTACTGTGTTAATATTGTATCCTTTTTCACAGTTATGTGAATTATATTGTTGATTTCATTGTGATAGTTGTTCTTAGTAAGTGGTATCTGATTCATCCAATGTAACACATATCTGTTTATGACTGGGGGAGGGGAGGTGATTATGTCAGTGTTGGTGGGTCTCCAACATATACAGGAAATCCACAAATACTGACATAAACGTCCATAAATGTCGCCAATCACCCCTCAAGTCGTAAACAGGCAACACTCGGACATACTCGTATGTTACGTAGGATTAATAAAATACCACTTACTAAGAACAACTATAACAATGAACTCAATAACATAACACACTGTGAACAATGGATACAATATGAAGACAGTAAAAAAGCTTAACCAAAAAAATTAGAAAACAAACAAAGAAAAACATACACGAAACACCCAATGATCACTACACAAAACTACAAACCATCACACAACAAGAAAAAAAACAATGGTACACAATGACATACCTAAACAAAAAACACACAGTATAGTCTTTAGAAAAATGGGAATAAAGATTGCATTCAGAACCAAAAACAGCTTAACAGAAGTACACTTACAAATACCACCAGTCTGGAATACATCAATTAAAATTCTAACAGTGTGACACAGTATATATAGAACATACAGGCAGAAAATTTCAAACCAGATATCAGAAACATCTGAGAGCTCTAAGATATACCAATTACTCAACATTTGCAGAACATTTAATTTAATTTAATTTTAATTGCAATGGAGCACATGCTAAGGTGGCAATTTCCCTTCACACCAATTTTTGCCCTTTCATGCACCCACCTACTTTTGCCCTCTACAAATTTCAACTTTAAATTCTTTCAACATTTTTGGCAAATTATTCATCATTTCTGTTGATAACTTATTCCAATCCCTGATCCCCTTACCTAAGAAAAGAATCTTCCCACACCCTTGTATCTGAAATCGAGTGCCAACTTGTGGTCATGGTCATCTTTTCCCTTACATGCATTGCTTTTAATTCCTACATTAATAGCCTTCCATGCCTCATCACCAATATACACCTTCTACACTCCCACAAACTTCTTCACCTTCCTCCTGTCTTCAAATGAATCCCATTCCTGTTCTTTTTATCGTATCTGTTACTGATTGCGTTCTCTGGTAATTTCCAGAAACAAATCTAGCAGTCCTTTATTGCACCCTCTCCAACTCCTGTATTTGATACTCAAATACTACACTACCAGATTCAAGCAAGAATCTGACCAAAGTTTTGTAACTCAATTCCTTTACCTCTCTTGTACATCCCCTCAACACTCTTAAAACTTTTCCTACTACCTGTTCAATGTGTCCTGCCCAGTTAACCTTTTGTTAAAACATAACCATTCACACGCCTACATACAAACAGATATGCAAACCTTGTTCAAGACATTAAAAGATGAATAAACAGGATACATCATATACTCAAATTTACTGCGACAGAACAGACGAAAGCTAATAACCAAAAATTAAAACAAAATACAACACACAGTCTTTGGCTCTTGGTGGTTGTCAACAACAGCAAAAGTTTATATACGGTTTGTAGTCAGCGAAATCTCAAAAATGCATCCTACAAAAACATTTGAAAGTAGTGGTAGTGTGAGACAAGTTACTGGTGTGGAACTATGAGCATGTGCATATTAATGCACGATATAAAACTGTAAGTAGTTAGTAATATAAGACAACTTAACCAATTTACAAACAAACACAAAAATCATGTATCATTACTGTATGTGTGTATACATATATATGTTTACCTATGGCACTGAAATTATCTTAAATAAAGATGAAACACATTGCCATAAAAAAGCGTTGGTTTTATTTGTAAGATGGAAGAATAACAAAAAAAAAAAAAAAACTAAAATCATTTGATTGCCTTGTGTCGTACTGCTTGATGACATCACTCAACAATTCAACATCATGCATAGGGACCTTTTGTACACTCAATTTATAAGGCACCTATTAGCTTGCCGAAAGCATTTCAACTAGCTATCCCCAGTAGTTATATGTTCTATAGCTCGATTTTGAAGTTGCTTACGTAGGAGATAGAAATTTCACGAAAAGCAATTTTCAGCTTAAATAGATTTTCTTGCATTCATCTCCATGACTAAAGCTCACCATCAGAATCATTTTCAAGTATATTAATTATGTCCATAAAAATTTAGTTTAAGAGATAATTTGGTTTGTTTACGTTTTAACCCACGCGGTTAGGAAAGATAGAATTTACGATTTGAAATAACTTTGAATCAAGTAAAATCACAGCTGATCTTTTATCACCAGCTATAATCAGCATTGTCTAGCATATTTTGAAAGTAAAATTAAGTAACTAGGCCAAATTTAATTACCACTTTTAATTATGAGAAAAATAAAGATTTTAACTAAAAGAGATAAAATTGAAAAATTTATAACAGAAGATAGCTTAAATTTAGATGATTAAAAATACACCTTTGTTTCTGTAAAAAGTTTAAGCATTGGTAAGATAATTAAGATTTTGTGAAGAGATTGTCATGAATTGTTGAGGAAGTGCAGGAAGTCGCAGCAAGCCAATGACATAAGAGACTTCAAGGTTAATCTTATAGAAACCCCTTTAAAAGCTAAATTAAATTTGAATAGATAGAATACAATACCAGGAAGTCCATGTATTAATTGCAAGTTAAACTATCAAGTATATTAGGAGATATTAATTTTCGAAATATTTTGCTGATGTCACAGAAATTGAAAAGTTGGTAAAAGTACCTGCAGCCATCTTGAAAATACCCAGTCTTTCAACAGAATTTAAACAGTCAAATTCGCGTTGGTTCATGGAGTGAACTGCTCCATATGGGGAATTCTTATGGCACAATTTAACATGCTGTAATCATTTTTTCACTAAAGTTAGGGAGTCTTAGTGAGTGAATGTTGTAAGGACAAAAGCTGATACCAGGGGTGGAAGTATCACTTTAGCGCCTTAACTAAAAGTTCACTTGTGATAAAAAGTTCTCTGACAAAAATGTTCTGACTGACTTTAATAGTCTTAAATGACCATGTTTCCTACTTAGAAACTCAACTGAAATGCTAAACGGCCACCACAAAGCTTTATAACCCAAACCTGAGGAAAGGTTTTACTATGAAATCACAACAGTTCACTTCAAGAAAAATTTTAAATTTATTTTCAAAGTCACATTCACGAAATATTGCATTAAACAGTTGAGTAGGCAATCGAACACTCATTTCCACAAAATTGTAGGTTGTGGAGAGAAATCATACCGAACGAACCCTTTAGAAAATTTAAAAGTTCTTAGTAGTCAGTAAAGTAGCAGTCTTTTACAACAACACCCAACATGGCCGAAATTGAGTGCAAGTTTCCAACTGCCGCCTCCCTGCTCCAAAACAAACTAGCGCGAATTACCTCACATAACGCTCCTGGAGTAAAGACAAAAGATGAAACCATAAAGACAAGAAAGACATCCCCCACTACAAGGTCCCCACTTATATAGATGCCAGCTGTACACTACATGTACACGGCCGCATAGCAAAAAGTATGTATATTGCACTAAACGATCTAGATTATAAAATGTGTTCAAACTTTATCAGGGTGTAGACTTATCTGCCAGATGCTCAAAGGATGTTTAGTGAGAAATTTTGAGTGATTGGTTTAAATTTTGGTTTAATTTGCGTAGTGATACCAAGTCTTTTAGCAAGTGGGTATTTCCCCAATTCTAGAAATTTTATGTACTTTTTATGGTCACCTGCTGAATTACAATTAATCTAAATGAAATTAGTGCCAAAGTGTTTTACGTTAATTCCCAAGTTCAAATTTTATAAAAATTGCTAGCGTGATAGCGAAGTTATGGATATAACAAAAATCGGGTTTTATTCGTTTAGTAAACACTTGGTTTCTAGTCAATAATTCTTTTTCTATTGCTTTTATCAAAAAAGTAAAATTACTGGAATTTTCTCTGAATTTAATTACGTGTTTTAAAAGTTATTTTATCTCTGAAAGTGGTTGGGTTTAGTTGTAAATAAATCTTAAATGTACGTGTGTTAAGTGACGAAATAATTTTAAAAATTTATATAACTTCTGTTTTACTGCATGGAATGATCCCAAATTTGAATATGTTAAATTAGATTTTTAGTTCTTCAGGAAATCTACTTTTTAGATCAATAAATTACTAGGAATATGTGATAAAAAAATGTTAAACGTGAAGTGCATTTATTGAAATGTTTAAAAATTTATTTAAGTTATTTACATGGTTAGGAACTACGGAATTTTAGTGAATTTAACTTTTTTTTTAAAATTATTATTATTATAAAATTACTTTACTTCACTTAAAAGTGTTCAGAAATAGTGAAATGCTCATGTAGCAAAAATCTATTGTTTGCAAATGATACAATAATGGATTATTCTATTCCAGGTTAGTTTAAAAGTTTATTTATTATTATAAAAAGTTTATTTAGTACTTTTATTAAATGTTGAGTGACTTTACTACTTTTAAAAGTATCCAGAAATAGTGAAATGCTCATATAGCAAAAATCTATTGTCTACAAGTTGAACTCTCATGGATTATCCTATTTCAGGTTAGCATAAAGTTTCTTTACTGTTATAAAAAGTTTAGTTAGTGCTTTTATTAACTGTTGTGGGTCTTTACTGCTTTTAAAATGGTTTATTTAATAAGTTAGGTTGTGGTATCAGCTTCTACATAAAATGTTCCTCCCATAACCTGTGTATGCAATGAAAACTATGTGTTAATGTAAATTTACTTCCTCCCTTATACTTGAAGCTAAGAAACTAGAGTTTACCAAAATTCTAAGGTGCTTACAATGTACTTAATCTAACAATCTTCAATGGAACTGTTGTCTGATGCTTTATTCACTAGTCTGGTACTGACAATGTAAGATAGAACTTTTCAAGAATATAAGTATTTTGTGATCATGAACTTATTTATTGTACCCTTCACATTTGGTGTTAATAATAAAAACGCATGGAGACAGCTTAATTAAATATTAAGGTACCAGAGTGCTACACAGCATAAACAGCCAGAATTTAGACAAAAAGTGTCCTAGCCCCTGCCAATAGCTTTCTGCCTAACAAATTATGACTTTAAATAAATATAAACCTTACATCAAAATAATTGTTTTAATTTTTGAGTTCATGAGAGTTTGAAACTTTCAGCATTAAACTTTAGATCTGGCATCATGGAATAACAATCTTGTTTTACCTTGAAAATTACTTCGAGACCGAACATACAATTTAACTGAAATGCTCTATAAAGATTACTTGTTCCATAATTTTTAGTGATTGAGGCTTGTGTTATGTCTCATTGCACCTGTCAATGGGTGGTACTGGCTTTTGAATCATTACAAAGTTTCTACTGCTCTGATATGACCTCCTTAATTATTACGCACTTTTTTTCTCAAGTTCATTTACTGTTTATGGTATTTTGTTCAGAACTTCTCTCCTTTTCATATAAATGAGAATGTTTGAACTAGCATATATCTCAAATAAAGTTTAATTATGATCCTCTCTTTTCTTTGACATAGTACTGCTAATTAGATCTCATCACAAACATATACTTTATGTATAACCCTACTTCATTTGTCTCCTTTTTTCACTGTCTCCCAATGCATCCTTCTTTATATATCACTTTTTGGGTTTGTTATACACTGATACCCCAAGTGTCTTTTCTTAGCACTTGTTTATACTCCCAACTTTGATAACTATAATTTGGGTGTAACATTTCAACATTCAAGCAGTCACTGTGTATTGTAAGATTTGTCTATGTTATGCCCAGAGATGGTTCAGTAATTTATTGGTTAACATGTTTCCATCAATAATATCCATCCATTACAGAATTTTGTTAATCATCTTAGACAAGAATTTGGCACACCTCACTTGCTGTGTAAGAAATTGTATTTAATATTTCTTAATTAGAAATAATGTTTTTGCATGTATGACTGTACTATTAACCACATTACTCTAAAGGCAATAGCTTCTTTGCTTTCTTCTGAAATGATATGGGGCAGAAATTTTACCTTCTTGTTCTAGATACCTGGAGTAAAGTAAATGTCACAAGTTATTGAGACATTACTGATATTTAATACATGCATTTCTAAGCTTACATTTCAACATATCTATACCTACATTTAATGCCAAAAGCAGATTAGCTTGGAGGATAGGTTTTAATTGCAGAATTAGTAATTTTTTTTATTACTGCAGATGACTTTTCAAGCTGCTGACTGACTAAGTGTAATCTGAAATTCTTTCTTTCACTGAGAAGTGTGTAATTGTTCCTCTATTAGAAATGCATAAACTGTTTCCATTACTCATATGCATTTACCTAAAACGAGAATCTGATCCGAGGGTTAGAAGCGCGGTGGCAGCTCCAAATGAATGGCCCATCATCACCAGGTTACTAAAGTCAAGAAGTCCCTAAATACCACATAGAAAATAATTTTAGAAAATTATAAAGAATTGAAATGCAATATTCGTAATCTAATCTCACACTGCAACATTACCTTAAACTGAGACAGCTTAAAGCTTTCACTAAGAATGTTTTCTAGAGGAAAACCAGCATTTATCCTCTCTAATAAGTCTACTACCTTTACACATTCATCAGCTCTCTTATGAACCTAGAAAAGGAAAATAAAAAACAGTGGAATAAGTAGAGTGAAGTAAACAAAATTTCAAATAAAGGTATTAGCTGTACTTTGTTGTAGATATACATTGTTATCTTACTTGATTCAATATTTTAATACCAGATTAACCTACAACATACCCCTCATGTTGTTATTAAAAGTGGGGTAATTCAAAGCATTTAATACAGGAAATAAATAAAGCAACAAAATCTTAATAATAAAGCAAACAAAATCTTAATAATAAAGCAACTTTCAGCTCGAAATAAACCATGATTGTAAGCAAACATAAGAATTGGGAGGTCAGAATTTCAATATGAACAGATTTCATTGCATTAATTTCCACAGTTAGTGAAGGTAAAGACAATAATTTTTATATAAGAATGCAATCTTTCTCGGCGTTGGTAATATAAATATTGTTATCGGGTGATTAGCCGAGTTAGCTATTCACCCGAGAACAATATTTATATATAATTTTTATGTATGGGCAAGGAATTTCAACAGAAAAGATAGAGGGATTTGAAAGTCTATTTCACCAACTTTTTAGCTAAGAATTGGCAAACAATTATAAGAAACTATAATGTCATTGATAATCCAATTTTACCTATCATAATAAGTTGCCAGCACCAAGAAACACATTCTGACAATTTTAAAGATTGTAAGTAAATTTTAAATATGTTTTGTAGTGAGGTAAAGAATTTGAATTTTATAAATAAATGATTTAAGAATACAAAAGTAGGCTCAAAAGATAGGTAAAAATTAATAGGGAAAAAATCTAATAACAGTATGTCAGAAAGTTTGAAATTTAAGAGTAATAAGCAGGATTTTCATATTTAATTTAATTGAAATCATAACATAATAAATCATTAAATCATACATATAGCTTAAACGTGTGGAAATTATAATGAAAAAGAAATTTTTGAGATAAGAAAAACAGCCACCAGAAGAAAGCGAACAAAATTCTAGGAAAACTGAATAAATTTTATTTTAAAGTAAAATAGGATGTGTGAGATATTAGTATTTTGTTTTGTTTTGATAGTATGTCATCAAGGCAGAAACAGGAATAAATCTAAAATGCCATACTAATTAATGAAATATTACAACCAAATAAAAATAGATCATGAGTTGAGATAAATGTCAGTTGAAGAGGGAAATTAAGAGGAATCCCATGACAACATTTTTTTGTGGGGGACTAAGTATTTTAAAAGATAAAAGTAAATAACTAAAATGTAACTTCTAAAATTAATAACACCAAAATAAAGCAATTAGAGACAAGATTTGTAACAACATAAAATATTCAGCATAAAATGATCTTTAAAATGACAAAGTTTAACAAATATCAGACCAAAATTTCAAATCAGATATTGTTGTTTCCACAGTCCGAAACAACTTAAACTCCAGAAATAATATTTAGACGTTCAGTTTGAAATGAAGCAGAGTCCACACTTGTCGGTTTCATGATTTACATTAATTTAATTTAATTATGATGGAGCGCACGCACCAGTGGTAATTTCTCTATGCATCTATTTTTCCCCCATTCGTGTACCATCATTTCATGCCTCATCACCAATATATACCTCCCATGACTCTCTTCACCCTACTCCTGTCTTCCAATGAATACCATTCAAGCTCTTTTGTCATATCGATGGCTGATTGTATCTTACAGTAATTTCCAGAGCACCCCCTCCAACTCTTGTATTTGATACCCAAAATGTGGGTCCCATGCAACACCACTATATTCAAGCAATGGTCTGATCAAATTTTGAAACCCAATTCCTTTATTTCTCTCACTAGCTTTGAGCCCGTCAAAAATGATGGTTCGAAATCAATATCTGACAGTTCATTTTTTTGCAGTTGGTTAATTATACGGAATTGTTATTAAATAATGCTAATGACCTTGATTTTGTAATGTTCTAGATACTTCATTTGCAGTTCATATAGCGATACAGTAGTAACTTCTACTGAATTAATGACAATGGAAGTATAGAATCGATGAAATTAAAAACAAATTAGGAATCCCAAAACCTTTCGTTATCCATGTAATATTAGTTTTATTACTGGTACAGGCACAATTCAGCATGTTAAATATAGAACTACTTCCACCTACTTTAATTAATACCTTCAGTAACATGGCGGTTATGAAAGCAGTTTAAATGGTTTGTAAAACTGATTTCAAAGTGAATTATGCTGTAACAAAATTTGTCAGTTGCGATTCTGGTCAACTTAGCCACAACCTCCACTAACATTGCATTTGATTACCCTCATATGAATAACGACAGGCATTATCTATGGTGGTAGTACAAATTTATTCTGGAAAATCTTGTAAGGAAAAACAAATAGCAATTAGGTCTACTGAAATCCTTGTAGTCAGTCGCAAGACATATTATTTTCAGGCAGTTATTCCTTTGTAATACAGCCTGTACCATTATTTTCAAGCAGAAATTAGGTTCGCTATGTAGTCTTCACGGGTGTACCACCGAATTGTGTTGTGGAAACACGATATATCGAGGGCTAGCTCCACCGTCTTCTTCAGGTGTAGAGACATCTGCACTGGGCGGTTGACCCACAGATACTGAGATTGGTTCGGGTGCCACTCTTCCTCATATACAGGCCCGTGTCTGGTGGTTACGTGGCATACTTTGAGCCAGGCCCACAACCAAGCCATCACCGAGGACACGCAACCGCCGGATGTGGAGATGTATATAAGGAAGAGCGGCACCCGAACCATTTCAGTATCTGTGGGTCAGCCGACCAGTGCAGATGTCTGAAGAAGACTGCAGAGCTAGCCATCAAAATATCATGTTTCTACAACACAATCTGGCGGTACACCCGTGAACACTGCATTGCAGTCATATTTCGGGAAAGTCTTCGTTCTTACATCAAGCATCTTTACGGGGAGGAGATGTACCACCAAGTCAGGCTCTTGGAGAGACTATGCAAGAAGAAAGTAAGGCTGTTATGCTCCTTGGCTTTGCTCCAGAGATGCCGGGCCATTGAAATCATACCACGTTTTGCGATCATCAGCCATCACATCGACAATGCCAAAGGCAGAAGAATACTCCCATGGGCGAGTCTTGCACTTCTTAGGGAACGCATTCGTTACATCTGGTGTGAGCTTTATCGTAATGCAATTTCTTTGCTGGACTGCCACTTAAACTTGTCTGGAAAAATGTCATCTGATACGTGGGACTGGGTAGATGCTGCTACATCCGCTCAAGAAAATCTGGAGCGGGAGCGAACTACAGCTAGACATTTGTCTAAATACAACCGGTTGGGGGAACTCAGAGCCCCAGGGAATGTCCTGAAGTGAGTTGAACAGTGGTGAACCTGAGCGGGATGCAACTTGACGACGTCGCCATTTCTGTCTTGTCTAAAGGCCTCAACTTCACTCTGGTGCCAAGATGCGTGCAAACACTTCACATCATCACCTCTGTCGAACAGGCTGTTTGTGTCCTACCAGGGGAGACAGCAGAAGAGATCCGCAGGGAGACCTGCCGAGTCTTGGATAAAGCAAAACCCCCAAAGACCAACATAAGCAAAGGGGGAACGCAAAGCACTCCTTGTCTTGTGTCAGAGCAATGAGTTTGTTGTTTTATAGGTTGACAAGGGAAATGCTACGATAGTACTTGCGGCAGAACAGTACGAGCAGAAGATGAGGAACATCCTTGATGACCCTTCTTATCGGCGTTTGGACAACGATCTGACCAGCAGGATTGAGAGGAAGAGTACGGCTTGATTGAAGAATGCCAAATTTTCTGAAGATACCAATAAGAAGCTCAGACCTCGTGTTGCCAGACCACCTCGGCTATAAGCCTGCTGAAGATACACCAAGAAAGCGTACCTCTAAGACCAATCGTCAGCAACATCGGAGCTCCGACCTACCCGCTGGCTAAATATCTGACCTGTCCATCAGTCGGCCATTGCGACCACCATGTAAAAAATTCCACGGAATTTCTCAAGATTATCAAGACCATGGAACTGAAGGATTCAGATATAATGGTGAGCTTCGATGTCATCTCATTATTCATCTGCATCCCAATGAAGGATACGCTGGAGCTGATATGCCACCAGAAATTGAACCAGCCATTGTGTACCTTTTCAAACATGTACTGATGTCCACTTATTTCACATATTTAGGGAAATACTATGAACAGGTGCACGGGGTTGCCATGGGATCTCCACTTTATCCTGTAGTCACCAACTTATACATGGAGCATTTCGAAGAGAAAGCCCTACAGGGAGCAGTTCTCAAGCCAACATGTTTTTACAGATATTTCGATGATACATTTGTGGTGTGGCACCATAGAAACAAGACTTTACATGAGTTTCTAGAATATCTTAACGGAATTCATCCTAGCATAAAGTTCACTATGGAAATGGAAAAGGATTGTCACCTACCCTTTCTCGACATCTTAATTGAAAGAAAGCCGGATGGAACGCTGGTGCATAGTGTATACAGTAAATCGACCCACACAGACCAGTATCTGGGCACCACGAGTTTCCACCATCCTGTGCAGTGCAACACTGTTTTTAAATACTCTTGTGCGTAGGGCTAGAGCGATTGCTGACAAAGAGAGCCTGCCACAAGAACTGGAACACCTGAGAACTGTCTTCAGGTGGAACAGTTACTCCGAGAGGCAGATAGAAAGGGCAATTGAACATAAGCTGGGGAAAATTCCAGTCCAACAGGAAGAAACACCCAAGGCCACTGCCTTTCTCTGGAAACACCTTGGGGAAAATTGGCAGAATTCATGCATGACATGGAATAAAATCTTTATACGGACCACCAGCTAAAATACGGGACTACCTCCGTTCAGTCAAGGATGATCTTGGCCTAAGAGTTCTGGGGATTTATAGCATACCGTGCGAGTGTGGAAAGACCTACATCGGTCAAACTATCTGCACCATAGAAAACCGGTGTAAAGAACAAAAACGCCACCTCCGCCTGGGACAGTACAGCAAATCAGCGATCGCCGAGCACGTGTACTACGACCATGGCCACAAAGTAGAGTTCAATAACATTAGGATACTGGCTATAACTTCACATTTTTGGGAATCTGTTATCAAAGAAGTGATTGAAATTCGACTGGCCAACACATTCAACAGAGATAGTGGTCTATGTCTTAGTGAGGCTTGGAAACCAGCCTTGGCAAATATCCACAGAGAATGTTGTACATCCGTCCAGCTGTCACCGTAGAGGGCTCCATATTAGCTCGGGGTGGAACAAGTACCATAGCCACGCCCACTGGCAGCCAGCCGCCAGTTGGTTGCAGGCCTGGTTCATAGTAAGCCATATCCGACACCACGCAACCGCCGGATGCGGACATGTATATAAGGAAGAGTAGCACCCGAACCATCTCAGTATCTGTGGGTCAGCTGACCAGTGTAGATGTCTCTACATCTGAAGAAGACGGTGGAGCTAGCCGTCGAAATATCGTGTTTCCACTACACAATCCGGCGGTACACCTGTGAAGACTACATTACAGTCAAACGCGGGGAAAGTCTTCGTTCTTACAGAAACTTGGTTGTAATACAGCCTGGACCAGCATAACACAGTTAAATGTACTTCGGAAAGAATTTCTAGAGGAGTCATGCATTTGACCACAACAGTATTATGATGCCAATTCCTTGCGAAATCGCGACCTCCAGTAATACCGATTTAATTAAATAAATGCATTTTACTTTAAATGATGGAAAGTATAATAGGTAACTCTCATTTATTTCAGTGATACCTTTCACGATTCATACATTTTGTGTAAACTTTCACCAAGTTTTTAATAAACTTCATTGTTTCTTATCTTCTGCCAAAAAAATTCTTAGGTTATTTTTAACCTATGTCTTATAACTGATATGGATAATATAACGTAAACATAGAATACCCTTCTCCTTACATGAAATTTCTGCATCTAGTTGTCGTAAATACTTAAATAGGAACATGTAAATTTAAATTAACATACCAATTGTAACTTTGTGATGTATAATTGCCTCGCAATAATTTTTTTATCCCTGATCTTCGTATGTTTGTGCAGTTCAGACTATTACTTTTTATCTGGCAATACAGTTAAGTTATAGCAGAAACCATGAGAAATTAAAGTTTCTTAAATGTTACTTTTATTAGCGACATGTTACTGAAAAGTAGCCCTTCAACGTTATTTCAGCTGTAATATTTCTGCACAATTTTTTAAGAATAAAATGCTAAAAAAGCAAATTTAATGCCTATATTATGACAATTAATTTCATAGCAGTTGCGTATGTATTAAATTGTGTAGATAATTTCTAATATCTCTGATCACTGCTTTTTTGCGACAATAACATTGTTGGATG
>JARYHS010008075.1:34873181-34917494 GCA_031002005.1 Vandiemenella viatica | reverse complement strand
TGACTAATAAGTAATAGCTGATGGGTTTTAAGAAAACATAAACTTACAGATTATAAATTGTTCCTTCCTTTTCCCCAGTTACTACCATCACCACCCCCACACCTTCCTCATCAGTCATCTTTGGATTTAGTCTTGTGGCGAGACTCATTGTGTGCACTTCCGACCCTCACTTTTCCAAAGAAAAGTTACATTAAAAAAAATGTCAAAACCAAGTATTTTCTCTGACTGTAATCCAATGTATATGGTATGTGTTTGAACTTCGTTTTCAATTTCAGTTGAATAATTTAAACAGTATAATATTGAGCCAAATCCTGTAAACACTTATTTTACTGTCCTGAAGTACTCAAAGTAATTCATTGGGGGCAGTTCCTATGATAAATAACTTTGATGAATGATCTTTCAATCTAAACAGTGCCAGTATTCGTAAAATGAACCAAAGTGTGTCTCTAAAACCATGATGTAATCAGCATCTTAAGTTTTTATTTTATCCATGATAAATGGACATTATGAAAGTATGTAACTGTTTCGAAATATAATGTAAGCAAATAATTATTCTGCAATGCAGTTACTTTTAATAATTTGTTTATTTATTAATTTATGGCGTGACGTGTTTCAAGACCTTAGTTTCATTTTCATACGGCGTTTGAAAATGAGACTAAGGTCTTGAAACGTGTCACGCCATAAATTAATAAATAAAAAAATTATTAAAAGTAACTGTGTTGCAGAGTAATTATTTGCTTACCAGCATCTTAAGATTGAAGTATTTCAGGTCATTCTATATAAATAAATTCTTATCGGCTGTCCAGCCATGTAAAAAGTCACACTTGTGGATGTTTTAAAGGCGTCTATCTCAGCCCTCATTTTCACAATAGATGTCACCAGATAACAGTTTGTTTACACACTGCCATGGAAATGGTGGAAGGCAAAAGCCAATCCAGTGCGATGATGTCATCCACTCTTTGCTTATTAGCATGGTGAAATTGTTTCAGCACTTTGATAGCCGGATTCCAAGCCACACTGAGTTGGTACAGCTTCTGTATAAGACTGGAGGTTTTTTTGGCACTGACTAGTGAATATGAATAAAATCTTCTTGGGTAACTAGTCGAGTTAGTCCATCAATACAATAATGCTGTCCCAAAAATCTTAGACCTGGGCTATTTCTTTTTTTTTTTTTTTTTTTTTTTTTTTTTTTTTTTTTTTTTTTTTTTTTTTTTTTTAATAAAATGTATGAACTTCTTGGACACTGTGTTTGGCCGCAGCTGATTTCTCTTCTTGCGTAACGGTGTGTTTATGTTGGAGCTGTGATAAACTATGAGAGCAACAACAAATGCGGCGACAAGAGCGGCGCCCAATTTCTTTCTTCGTGTAGTGTTTATATTGGAGCTTCGATAATAGCTTAGAATCGTGTTTTATATTGCAGGCAAATATTGTCAACCGGCCAGACATGTAGAAATTTAGTTTATTCCTTTCGTATGGAAGTTGCATTGCAACAGTTTTAGAAATTGTAAGAGAAATAATTATGGAAAATATTTTAACCACTACGTATGATAATTCCAGAGGAACATAATTTTGTAAAAAAATAGCTGCAGATTATTACAATATTTGTAATTTGCCGAATTGCATGGGCACTATCAATGAAAAACATGCCAGAGTTACTTGTCCTGCACACTCTGGCTAGATGTTCCATAAATACAAAAAAAAAAAAAAAAAAAAAAAAAAAAAAAAAAAAAAAAAAAAAAAAAAATATCTCTTGTTCTGCAAGGATTGGTCAATACTAACTATAAATTTATAAACATTGAAGTTGGAGGTTATGGTAAACAGAGCGACTGTGGAACAGTTAGATCTGCTGCTCTGTATATATCTTTAATAGATGGAAGTTTGAATATTCAAAATCACTGTGGCAAATTCTGAAATCACTGAACCTCATGTTTTTATAGGTGACTGAGCTTATCCATTTTTAAATAATTTATTATAACCTTATGGACAATATTTAGATGCAGGCAGATATTTCAATGGTAGGCTGTCAAGAACATGAAGAACCGTCAAATGTTTCTTTGGCATAATTTATTCTAAATGGAGAATTTTAGCCACAACAATAGAAACTTCTGTAGATGTAGCTGACAATTTGTTTGCTACATATTGTTATTATTGACAGAGAAAGTATTAAACACCAACTTAAAGAAACTGGCATTTTAGATCATAAGAATTTGACACCAAGAAATATTGGAAGACAAAACAAGCTGCAGAAAATACCCACATCTTACGGTATATAAAATTTACTTTTGTTACAATTCGAAATATATTAATACGAATTTCTACATATTATACATTTACTTTGATATTAATAATTTAAATTACTTTTACTAGAAAAATATTTTTTCAATAAATTATGTACCATTTCTCTTTGGCTGTCTTTTTTTACTTTAATCTTAAGCTTATAATGTAAACACATTAAAATGAGTTTCAATTATGGACATCGTAGTGATTAACCCTTTGACTGCTGTAGACGCGTTAACGCGCGTGGCTACTACTGCGCCCAGGTGCTCCAGACGTGTATACACGCGCCGCTTTGCCACTCTGTCTCTGCTCCAGACGTGTATACACGCGCCGCCTCGCCGCCCTGTCTGTACTCCAGACGCGTTAACACGCTAGCCTCTTAGCGGCCTGGCTATGAAGCCATATTTCCACCCAGGGTGGTTAGTTGTTTTCCTCATTCGGCCCTTGAGCATTGGCAGCTGCGATCTAATTTGTGTTGCTCTTTTCCTTTTAGTTTTCGCTGAGAAAATGGCATACAGTCATTATTTTTTTTAACTGCTTAACGTCTCTTAACAGCGAGGTTTTTAGAGATGTTAAAGAATGGGGGGCAAGGAATGGTAAGGAATTCGGCTATGGCCTTTTGAAGGAAGCATCCCGGCATTCACCTGGAGTGATTTGGGGAAACCATGGAAAACCCAAATCTGGATGCCTAGACGGGGATTTGAACCATCGTCCTCCCGAATACGCCGTCGTGTTTGTACCGCGGAAGAAATCATGGAGATTATTACTAGAAGCGACAGTGAATATAATCACTTTAATATGGATTACAGTGATAACCCTTCGACAGGATCTCGATGTAATTTTCCTAAGCTGTGTACATCAGCTAGTGGAAAATGACCATTTTTCAGAGTTTGAAGCTACAGATTGTTCGAGCGAAATGTGTGGAAAAAGAGAATGCTTTAGTGACGTGTTTGACAGTATGTGCTTGTCGATTAAGCTGCAGGACACAAGTGTGGATTACGTTAACATTCCAGCCATTTGTCATTTTTCTTGATATTTCTAACGGAATATCATATGATTTCTAATGCTGATGAGACCAACAGATACGCGAGAATCAATTCACACTATATTTTCACTATGAAGTGGTTTAAAAAGTTCTTTTTCCACATTCTCGAACACTGCATTTTAAATGCTCACGCTCTTCACCGAGTAGTAACCGGACGAAAAATGCCAGTTGCAGAGTTTCGTCTGTTGCATCCATAAATTTAAATTTCGTGAGGAATTTTTCAGGATTTCCTGACACCCCCCCCCCCCCCCCCGTCTTGTAAGATCAGGTTCCGTGAGACGCCCCCCCCCCCCCCCCCCTTGAAATCGCCCTCGCAAATTTTTGAGACCTTTTTTCCAAATTTCATTCTTATTGCAAATTCAAAGAAGAGCACGCCAATGCGTAAATGCGCTGTATGTTCGATACAGAAAGTGCGTCGAGAAACCAATGCAGAACATGTAATGTATCACTGTGTGTTGTACCATTTTTCAAGGCTTATCACACAAAAAGAATTACTAACCATGGTTAACTGCAGAGTAATAATTATATTACATTTATACGCCTTTAAAACTAAAGAAAATAATTTAAAAAATATATATATATTAACCGGGTCAAAAAGAAGACTGGAAAATTTGTGCAGAATTTGTGAAAGGTATTCGGAAAGGTTCTCTCCAGATAAATTACTACGCTCACAAACTAAAAACATTTCAGTTGCTGTAATATCTATATAGTATATGAAGTACCGTCATGTTTGATTACGCAGACATTTACTTTTAGAGGAGCTTTAAACTGAAAAACTTTAGATGTTATATTAACTGTATTTATTTTGTATCTGCGGTTTCAAATCGCAGAGCGACAGCAGAAGAACTCCAGACACAACGCTCCAGATGTATTCAGCACACAGCGGTCCGGTCTAATGCGGCATTCCAGCGCAGGTAAACAGCTTAGGCGTAAACAAAGCCGCACTCAGCGAGGGCTCGGCCGGCCGAACCGTAGCAGTTAAAGGGTTAAAAGTGTTTATAATTTTGTGTTATATTATATTTAGTGGACATTTCATCCTACAATTTGTCTAGAACGAATCTGTTATGATGATTTTTGTATTTACAGTCCCACAAAAGGGACCTACTAAAAATTTCACCCATCAAACGGTCGACAGCCATCCGCGATAATAGTGAAGAAAATGCTCACAGTAATTGCGTTGTTCTTCCATGTGGCGGAAATAAATATATGGAGACGACACAAGAAACCTTCACCACACATTGAAGTGACGCCGGGTGGAGGAGGAGTGGGGGGGGGGGGGCGGGGGGGGCTAGGCCCCATCCATACAGACACGGGGTATATGTACAAAAACCTCAAGGGGACTCTAGGATAAATGTAATGCCACAATCTGCTGATGGATTATTATGTAACTCGATGAGACAAATAAAAAATTAAGAATAAAATTTTTTGATATCCTGCTTAGTTTTCGAGATATTCCGTCTTAAATGTGAGATATTTTTGATTGAAATTCAGAAGAAAAAATTGGTCAAAGTCAAATTTGATGATGGATTCTTATTTAAAAAGACGAGACAAATACAAAATAAAGAATAAAAATTTTCGATATTTTGCCTAGTTCTCGAGATATACTGTCTCAAATGTGAGGTGTCTTGAGTTGAAATGCAGAAGAAAAATTTTGCAAAAGTCAAATTTAATGATGGATTCTAATGTAACATAACGAAACAAATCGAAAATAAAGAATAATTTTTTTTGATATATTGCTTAGTTTGCGGTATATACTGTCTCCAAATTGAGGGGATTGGGTTGGGATGCGGCCTAGACCAAAAATTAATTCTGCCAAAGCCACAATGAATTACATGGTGGACATGCAGAATGGATATTTCAGTTTTATTACTACCACTTGTGGTTAGGTTGAAATGCGGCCTAAACCAGAATAAAAATAGTTATCTTGTTACCATACATCGTAAGCTTAATTGGGAATAGCTGGGAATAGTTTCCATTGTGATATACGTTTTGTCACTAACATGGTTCTCATGAAATTACTAACAATAATAGATAAATTCTTTGTCCCTTATGCAACACAAGATAGCATTATAAAACACTTATACACATTAGAAAATGAAATAATCACAGCATCAAACACAATGTGAACTTTGCATTTGTATGGATTTGCAATATGGCCGCAGCTGCCACCACGTATGTGCAGTATCATCCGAGAGTTAAGAGGTGGTATCACAGATTTAATGTAATTTCTCCTCCATATATATCCTTCTTCCATGTGCTCTTCGCACGTCTCCAGTATAAATGCCTCCATTGTCGACAATGTTTCAATCCTCGTCGCTTTGCTAGTATCGCCGTTCTCATCGTTTATTGCAGCTCCAACATAAACACACCCTAAGAAAAACATTTCTTGTGTCTTCAAAACATCACTACACAAGACACTGCTGAATTTGTCTGATGTAACAGACCTTCACAAGGTATATAATACACATCAGGGGTTTTTAAGCCTAGGTCAGTTTTAATGCTGCCTACAAAAAGCAAAGCCCTTGTTATCAGTATGATCTTTCTGTAGATATTCCTTCTTTTTAAACACACTGAAGGTCATGGGAGAACGGTAATACACTGGCATTTCATTCAGTAGGATGCCGGCTGAATCTCTGTCCAGGCATCCAGATTTGGGTTTTGCATGGTTTCCTCAAATCACTCCAGGTGAATGCTGGGATGCTTGCTTCAAAAGGTCATGGCCAAATTCCTTCATGTTCCTTGTCCCAAGTCCCATCTCATCTCTAATGACTTTGATGTCAATGAGGTGTGAAGCCATAAGTAAAAAAATAAAAATTTTAAACGTGCAACTTATTTGCTCTTGATTATAAACATTATTTAAGAAAGTTCTCTAGAGTTAGTCAAATTCACCTGTAAGGCTATCTTTGTCACAAATCCTTTGTGCTACATGTACCAAGGTGATTAAAACAGTGTTATGTTGCGCCAGATGGTGACAGCTGTTAGCATTTAAATATGTCAGTATGAGTAGGCTTCTAATAAACAGTGTGTCCTAGTGAACCATTGGTACGTTTTGTAACGAACACATCTATAAACAGCAAGCAACCATCCTCCTCCAATTCCATGGTGAACCGAATATTTTCATGGATTGAATTCAAATATGCCAAGAATTTCTACCACATGGCAAAATCACAAATGTATCATCAACATACCTGTAAAAACATTTTGGCTGCAGCAACAAATTTTTTAGGGCCCCTTCTTCAGAACACATGAAGAAATTTTCAATGATGTGGGACAACAGCAAGCCCATTGCTACACATTACACTTGCTCAGAACATTTCCCTTCAAACTGAAAATAAGTGGTTTTCAACACTTGAAAGAATAGATCAATCATTTTCTGATCAAAGTGCCTCCTAAGGACTCAATCAAAGTGAACACAAGTAAAAAGAGACATCATATCATTAAATCACGCAGATCTAACTTTAAGTTGGCTAAGATTTCCAGAAACTCAGCAGAGTTTCAAATCTGGCGATGACCGTTACTTACTAATGAGTTAAGAATATCTTTGAGGTATGTAGCCAAAAAGTATTTAGGGCTACCAATTGCACTTACAATAGGTCACATTGGTACTTCTACTTTATGTGCTCTTGGTAGACTATACAACCTAAGAGAAACAGGAGCATGTAGTTGTAGTCATCTCTTCACATCTTTCAGTAGTTCTAAGGAGTGGATCAGATTTGAAGTGAAGTTAGTCACCTTATACATATGGTCTTGGTTAATCTTCTTGTATGCTTTGTCCTCCAAAAGCTGCATCATTTTACAATGCTAGTCAACCTTGCTTAAAACCACTGTGCAGTTACCCTTGTCTGCCAGAATAATAACAATATTTTCATCTTTCTTCAACTCATGAAGTGCATGCATCTCTTCACTAGAGATGTTTGAGTTTGGTAGTTTACTCTTACAAAGGACCCAGCATGTATTACATTTTATCTCCTCTGCTTCTTCCACTGGCAGCATGTGAACTGGACTTTACACATCACTGATAATCTCCTGATAAGGCAAAAGTTTAGGTACCAGAGTGAAGCCCAAGAGATTGGACAAGGTGAAAATGAATTTTCTGTGTTCAAAAGGTGTAAATTATTTAATCCACCTGTTAAGCTTCCGTGCAGTGATAAGCGTTATGATAGATATGAACTTTTTCCAAGCACTGACGATATTCCAGCACCACGTACTTGCAGATACGAGCCATGCAAAAGTCGCAGCAAAATGCGGTTCAAAAAAGAAATGTATAGAATTGTCAATCGGAATACAAGACATGATTTAAGGACTTTCATATTTATCACAATTAAAATCCAAGAAGACAAATTTCAATTTAAAACAACTACAACAAAAGTTGGACTTAAAAATTAAATAATGTACATTTATGAAAGCACAATAAATTTTGTGCACTCTAAAGTATTTTGTGCTAGTATTTACCTAACCCTCACGATCGTGACGGTGCCCCCCTCCCAAAGTTTTGAACTTGAGAATTTTTTTCTTATTTTTCTAGTAACATTTAAGGCCAAATAAATAACAAAAAGCATTTGGAAATGAGATAACTTTTTAAAAATTCTTCAGGTCGTAAAGGGATACAAGAGGATTAACTGAGACCCTATGTCTAAGCTGACTAACTTGACTTTGATTCTGATCCGCTCCTTAGAACTACTGGATGATGTGAAGAGACGACTCCAACCCCATGCTTCTGTTCCTCCTAGGTTGTATGGTCGACCAAAAATACATAAAGTAGGAGCCAGTGTGAACTATTGTAATTGCAATTGATAGCCCTAAGTACTTTCGGGCTTCATAGCTCAATGATATTCTTAACCCATTAATAGGGAAGGGTCATCGCCAAATTCGAAACTCTGGCGAGTTTTTGGAAATCTTAGCCAGCATAAAGTTAGATCTGGGTGATTTAATGCTGAGCTTTGATGTGGTGACTCTGTTTACTTGTGCTCGCTTTGGTTGACTCCAAAGAACTTTTAAGGAGGCATTGTGATCAGAAAATGATTGATATATTCCTTCATGTGTTGACAACTACTTATATTCAGTTAGAAGGGGAATTTTATGAGCAAGTGGATGGTGTAGCAATGAGCTTGCTGTTGTCTCCCATCATTGGAAATTTCTTCATTGAGTTTTTTTCTGAAGAAGGGGGCCCTAAAAAATATGCTGCTCCAGCCAAAATGTTTTTACAGGTATGGTGATTTGGCCACATGGTAGAAATGGTGTAGACCAATTCCTGCCATATTTGAATTCAATCCATGAAAATATTCAGTTCACCATGGAATTGGAGGAGGATGGTTGCTTGCTGTTTCTAGATGTGTTAATTACAAAATGTATCAATGGTTCACTTGGACACACTGTTTATTAGAAGCCTACTCATACTGACATATTTAAATGCCAACAGCTGTCACCATCTGGTGCAATATAACACTGTTTTAACCACGTTGGTACACATAGCACAAATGATTTGTGACAAAGATAGCTTTGCAGGTGAATTTGACTACCTCTGGAGAACTTTCTTAAATAATGTTTATAATCAAGAGAAAATTAGTTGCACATTTAAAAAGAAGGAATATAGACCGAAAGATCAATTTGATACAAAGGGTCTTGCCTTTCTGCCATTAGTGGGTGCCCTAAGTTCCAAATAGATAGGCTCTTGACTCAACACAGAGTCAATACAGTTTTCGGACCACCCCCAAAAATTAAAAACTTGGTAGGCAGCAATAAAGATCACCTAGTTTCAAAAAACCCTGGTGTGTATTACATACCATGTGAAATATTCATCTGGGGCAAGAAGAGAAATCAGCTGTGCCTAAACAAAGTGTCCAAGAAGGGCATTTGATTTTGAAAAAAATAAAAAAAGTTACTAATTTAGCATGGGTGATAGCATTATTACAGAAGCTGTAGAAATCAGAACAAATGATTCTTTAGTTAAAAGGGACATTGAACAACTTACAGCAGTAGGTACCTTCATTATGAAGCCCTGATACGCCACAACTACCCACCAGATTTAGTTCAGAAACATGTTTCTCGGGCCACATTATAAACCACTCAACCTGTCAACAGCCCATAACCCCCTAAAACCAAACACAGCTCCGGTTTAGTAACCCAATACTTCCTAGGTTTGGAATCTGTCAACTGAGTCCTGCGACAAGGTTACGACTTTCTTTGAACCTGTCCTGAGATGAGAACCCTCCTTCCAAAAATCCTCTCTCGCCCACCTAGAACCTGCTTCAGTAGACCTCCAAACCTCAATCATCTTTTGGTCCATAAACATGGGACAATACAGCCTGCAAGACAGTCCCAGGGTTCTTTTCCTTGTAACAGATCCTGCTGCAAATTATGCAATATGCACCTGCCTTCTACCACCTTCACCAACCCCATAACTAGGGAAAGCTTCCCCATCACAGGACTTGCCACTTGTGTATCCTCCCACCTTAATTGTCAACTCATCTGCAATCATTGCTCAGCCTCTTCCATAGGTCTGACCACAGAATGAATGGACACATACAATCGGTATTCATCCAGAACCCTGACCACCCTGTATCTTATCAAGCCGTCACTCATGGCACCAACAATTTTAACACATGCTTTGTGGTCCGCGCCATCAGAGTCCTCTCAGACAAAAGTAGCATCTCGGAACTCAGAAGGTGGAAACTGGCTTATCAGTACCAGCTAGGGGCCAGACAAGCACCAGCACTAAATTTAAAATAGTGCCAATTCACCTCCCTCCCCTCCTCCATCAATCCTCCTCACCTCCTACCTTTTCCCGTGGAACCATTGGTCACTAGAGCCAATCTTTTAGTAGTTTGTAACTTCAAAATTTATTTGCTAAAATTTTCAAAATATTTTAATTCACAAAATTTTCAGTTTTTGTGGACATACATACATGGTGTAAAAGACAAGTTAAGATCATCAGCTGACACCTACCACTTTTCCGCAATGCGTTCCTACATATAGGTTATAGGTTTATTAGTTTCTGGTTTTATACTTTTCTACCCCCACCCTCACTTTCCACCATGTTGTTTTGTCCCCCCACCATGAAGCAACTGTCTTGTTGGCTAGCTCAGTTGGCTCTGATCATGCCTGGTACCTGATTGCATTTAATTATTCCATATGGCCTCCAAACTATTGTTACTTTCCCATTAGATAAAGGTGTATTCAAATTAAAAGTCACTCTGAAATAAAAGTTTATATTCTTGGAAAGTTTGATAAAGTGAAAACTGCAGGTTGATCTTATTAAACCAGTCACTTGTTGTCATCACTCTTTCTTACCAGAACCTCTAATTACTACAACAGTTCTATGGCATCACTGAAATGAAGTTCTCTCTCATTACGCCAGATAGTAAGCTTCAAAATTTCATCTGACTCCTGCACTTCTTAACTACTTAAAATTTCAAAGTTCACAGCCTACATTACGGAGCTCCTAGCAACATGCATGTACTCTTGTCTTGACTATCTGCAGAAGAATGCATGTGGACAATCATTTTTGAGGCTTTTTAATAGGGTCTGTCCAAAGTGACATTAGACTTGACTTTGTACTTTTCATTATTATCTTTAACCATGAAGATCTCCCTGAAATTTTGATATGTTGTTGCCTCTATTTTTCTCATTATTTTCCCTAAAAGAAGATATTAATTCTTTATGTTACAAAACATAAAAACTCAAATTACTACCAAAGTCTATCCTACCTCATGGTGATTCTAGAGCCAAAACATTCCTTATAATTTCCATAATCTTTTGGCAGGTGTGACTCCACTGAATCCTTTCTACTTTAGATGAAATTCATGTTAAACCTTTTTTCCACCATTATTGTGCAATCATTAAAAATAATTTATTTCTCTGAAGCTATCTAACAACATTTGTTAGAATATTTGACTACAACATTAACACACAAACAACATTACAACACAGGTGAAACAATAACAAGCTATATTTAGAATACATGTGAATAGCAACATGTAAACACTAGTAAAGAACACTGGGCAGAACATTAAAACACATTAAGTGCTATTCCAGATACCGCCCCTCCGTCCCTGTACAGATTATTACTCTGTCCTCTGGTGATGCCCCTTACCATAAGGACAAAATGCATCTGGGAAACAAAAAGCAGAAACCACAATAGCTGTTTATGGACGATAAATAAATTTTGTTGTTCAACAACTGTGCTAAAATGGACTACAACTATATTAATAAAGTAATATATATGATTTGTATGAAAATATTATGAATTAATCTGGTGTTGATAGAAGATTTGTAAGCTATGTAAGAATTAAACTAATTGTATATTTGAATATTTATGAAACAAAAAGATTGGTGAAGAAGATTGCAGGAAACAGTTTCCCATTCTATGCAAAGTGCAGTCAGGCACAAGAGAGTATATAAAGGAGATGCAGACAGATAAAATAATAAATAAAAACCATTGTACATGCATAATATTGTCACTGTTACTGGTTGTTGTTGCTGAAACATAGTTGGTGTGGAATAGAAATGGCATCAGTGGGATTTAAAAGTGTTTCAAATAGTTCTTCCAAGTGGTAACAAGATTCCAGAAAGGTTTATAGATTTTTTTTTAAATGAATTTTTAATAATGGCATAAGTTGAGTTCTGCAAAGCATTCAAATTTCTAGAAAATATTGTATTAATATTCGAGCAAATACTCTAACTTATAGAAATCACCATTGAAAGGCAATTAATCAGTAATTACAGACAATTTTTTATTGCAGCAATCTTTTTGTGAGGGGATAAAAATTAAATGTTGTTGAACAATTGGACAAGGCCCTGTAACATCAGTTTGAATTGTTTCTACTGAAATTGTCTCAATGATTATAATTGATTACAGGAATAGTCTCTGTATGACCTGTATGGGTCGACTCTTATGTTGATTGTAGGGCTAGTATCATGAGAACCCATATTGTACAAATTAGTTAGGAGACAACAGAACATAAAAATAAAATAAAAAGAATGGTACCTTGATCAAAAGTACAGTCAAAACCCATCCGGAGCACAGCACCAGTTAAGGAAAAATGTAAGCACAAATAGAAAAACAAACAGATGTGTCTACTATCTGTGGTGTTTTAAGTTTTACAAGAATTTTGAAAAGGAGTAACCTAGTAATCCTAAATGGTACCTGATACATACAGTAATTCTAAAAAGTAATGCCTTCACAGTGGTTAATGCAAAAAAATAAAAGTTCATGAAAATACAAGAAATGTTTGGCAAATAGTAATTATGTTGTCAGTACTTAAACTATTAATGCTGGCAGCATTTAAATATTAGCTGACACTACAACATAACCTTTAAACACCAAGCAAAACCATGAAAGTATAAATCGTCGCACATAATGTTACAAAATAACTAAAGAGCAACACATGCTATTTTTACGTGATTTTAAAACTTGAATGTACAAAAATCAAATATGATCGCAAACATGACACCAGTTTGTAGCAGGGAAAACAGCTGTATTTACTCATTTGTGGAGTGCTGAATAGAGATGAGTCAATGATGCGTAGCTGCAGCAGTAATCAGTTGTGGCCTCTGCAAGATGGAGACAAAGCCATCTTGGGATGAAATAGCTGTGGTCCGTGCATGTTGACTCTGTCGAGGCAGAGTTTAGAGGCAGGCTGGTAGAAATCTGGCAACCTAGCCAGTTGGAACAGCTGTAGCATGTTGTGGCCAGCTGGAACTGCTATACTGGACAGTCTTGGAAATAATGCATGGCCATTGCTGAATGTAGTTGGAGCCTTGAAGTGATTGAAAATTGGTTTCCTCACTAGTGAACAGTACCTATTTCCAGAAATGGAAATCAAATTCACTTGGGCGCCATGTCAAACCATTGCTGAACACTAGGTCAAGGTCAAAATGATATATGCCAGCAATCTTTCTGTTGTGGGCCTCAAAATATGGATGGAATTATTCCTCAGGAATTACAGATTGATGATGAATGGCCTATTTCACAGCACTTCCTACCACAAGCTAACTTCTCTACAGAGGCATTGCTCGCCCCACTTGCCACAAACTTTACTGATGAAAATCTGGCGAAAGACTCTTCAGAGACAGGACTAAGACTGCAGGCATTGCTCGCCCCACTTGCTGCAAACTGATATTGATAAAAGCTGATGAAAGACTGACTTACATAATACCAAAGACTGTTCTTGACAAAAACTTGTGAAAGACTGGGCACTAAGGAGACATTGCTCCCACATGCCATGAAACGACGTTGATAAAAGCTGACGAAATACTGGCATACATAATACTGTGAACTGTTCTGGACAAAATCTCGTGAGAGACTGGGCTAAGACTGGAGGCATTGTTCACTCCTCTTGATATTGATAATAGCTAACGAAAGACTGATCAAAAGCAACATGGCTGACTCTTCTTAAGTAGAGAATTCAAACCTCGTGATGTCAGCTATTGACATTAAAATTTGATATCTAACTAACCACTACAGTTAACATATGTTTCTTCAGGCAACCTGTTATAAATATTTTGACCTTACTTATTTCTCCAGAATGTTCCTAAAAAATTAAAAATTAATTCTATCACATCACCACTTTCAGCATGTAGACCAACAATACCTTGACAATCAATTTGGAAAATCTTATTTTTTATAAAAATTTTCCTGATTTTATCTATCTCCTGAATATATTTTTACTCTTTTATCTCCTTTATTCTAGATCTTGATTTTCTTTTCCTTATTAAAATTCATATTTATTATTTATATAATTAGCCAAATTTATGCCCAGGACATTCTTGTCGATGCTGACTACAGCTTGTAATAAAAGGTCTGATGTAGCTTTATTCATTAATTAACAATTCCAAATTTTGCCTTTTCATACCACCTAACCAAGTGCTTATACATCACTGAAATTTGAATAACTTTAAAACCAGATTTTTCTGAGCACCAAAATAAACACCTTAAAATTATCAACATCATGAGTTCTTTTAGTGAGAATGGAGGTAGCAAAATTCATCTTACTGGGAAAACAACTTTAACTGGAATTTATAGCTTTTACAAAAGTGGGTTAAAAATCAAACTAAATGGTGTTTTGCTATTAGGAACAGTTAATAGAGATGATTTGATTTCATATACTAGTTCTCTGCAATAAACCATTTCTACATGGTTTTAATAAGGTTACGGATATGTTACAATTAGTTCAGGAATGAACTTTTGTGTAAATCTCAGTCAGCGGATTACATGCTAGATATTTCAGATAAACTGGACAAGGGAGATCAAGTTTAATTTTACTTTATTTAGTTGTAATAGAGTGCATACTGTAGTGGCAGTTTCTCTACACACCAATCCTCCCTCTTTTTTGTATTTTCTACTTTTGATCTTACGAATTTTAATATAAGTTAATACTGTAGCACTGGATCAATCCAAGATGTTTGACATTGAGTTATATTATAGTGATGATTAAGGTAAAAATCATTGGATTGGATGAAAAAATGACTTACTGGGTAGAAGAATTCATAAAAGGTGGAAAGCAAATAGGTTGGGTATCAAAAGAGGTGAAAGTGAAAATAGGAGTGCCACAGGAGTGTGTATTGCTATTGGAGGGCTAGGTGGTGTCACGCAGCAGGGCCCGCAAGTGCAGCTCAGGGGGCCTCCTAAAGCTCAGGGAGCAAACCTCACTAGACTAGATAGAGCTTTTTTTTAAAAAAAATAATAAAATAAAAAAATAGGTCACCCATCTGACCTGAGAGCCCAAAATATTCTTTTGAACTTAATCCCTTGTTAACCTAGCTATGTCATTGATTATAACCATGGTTGTTCAGTATTTTAATGAATGATTGTGTTGGTGATTTACACTCTTAAATTAGATGTTTACGGATTTTATAATGGTAAATAATAGGATAAAAGTAGGAAACGTAGAATGTCAATCTGGCTAAGTCAACACCGAATGATGATAAAGGCAAGAAGAGTCAAATACAGGGCTTGATGGAGGTACAAAGAAAGGCAGATGGATTTGGTTTTGGGAATTACCTCAGAATACAGTCGGTAACTGATGTGATAAAGGAGGTGGATTGGGATTCATTGGAAGATGGGATGAAGGTTAAGATAGTACTGGGAGTATACAGGGTGTTACAAAAAGGTACGGCCAAACTTTCAGGAAACATTCCTCACACACAAACAAAGAAAATATGTTATGTGGACATGTGTCCGGAAACGCTTACTTTCCATGTTAGAGCTCATTTTATTACTTCTCTTCAAATCACACTAAACATGGAATGGAAACACACAGCAACAGAACGTACCAGCGTGACTTCAAACAGTTTGTTACAGGAAATGTTCAAAATGTCCTCCGTTAGCGAGGATACATGCATCCACCCTCTGTCGCATGGAATCCCTGATGCGCTGATGCAGCCCTGGAGAATGGCGTATTGTATCACAGCCGTCCACAATACGAGTACGAAGAGTCTCTACATTTGGTACCAGGGTTGCGTAGACAAGGGCTTTCAAATGCCCCCATAAATGGAAGTCAAGAGGGTTGAGGTCAGGAGAGCGTGGGGGCCATGGGAATGAAACTAAAATGAGCTCTAACATGGAAAGTAAGCGTTTCCGGACACATGTCCACATGACATATTTTCTTTGTTTGTGTGTGAGGAATGTTTCCTGAAAGTTTGGCCGTACCTTTTTGTAGCACCCTGTAGAGGTGTATATGGGCAATGAGGCTTTGACAGATTTTGATAAAAGAATTAAGAATAGTATATGGATGGATAAGGTGATCATAACCACAAGCTGGCACTTGATTTCAGGCATAAATTAATGGGGAAATTTTCTGTTCAGGCAAGAGAGTCAGAGTAACTATTTTTCAGTACACATGTTACTTCCCAGGTGTCAATCTTTTTTATTTTACCATCAGTTCACTATGTGTTGCATCTGAAAACTCAAAATTTGTTCAATTTGAAGATGACACAAATATAGGAAATAAAAACACTCAAGATTTGTGCACAGAATATATTTAAAATTATGCCTTTTTAATAAATTGTTTACAGCTAATGGCTTGTCTTTTACCCTTTGACAAATGTAGACGCGTTATCGCGTGGGGCTTCTACTGGACCCAGGTGCTCTAGACGTGTTAACGTGCACCCTTGCTCCTTCTTGACGTATATACACACACTGCCTTGTTGCCCTGTCTGTGCTCTGGAAATGTTAAGACGTCCGGCCGCTCAGGTCCCTGTGTGCTCTGGACACGTTAACGTGTGAGCCACTTAGTGACCAGATCAGGTAGCCGTATTTCCACCCCAGCTTTCCAACATTCAGCCCGTGAGTGACTGTAGTTGCGGTCTTACTTTTGTTGCTATTTTCATTTTAGTTTTTACTGAGAAAATGGATCGCCGTCGTGTTTGTACAAAGGAAGAAATCATTGAGATTCTTACTAGAAACAACAGTGAGAATGACATCTTTGATATGGATGATAGCTAAGACCCTTCAATAGGATCTCGAAGTGATAGTCCTAAGCCTTGTACATCGGCTAGTGAAAAATGACTGCTTGTCTCCACAAGAGGTAAACATTTTCAGTATCTGAAGCTTCATAGAGTGAGAGCTAAATGTGTGGAAAAAGAGGACACTTTGACTGGAAGAAAAGAGATTCTCATCCTTTTGTGCATGCGTTAAGACGATTCAGCTGCAGGACACAAATATGGATTATGTCAAAATTCTGTCATTTTTCGGAATATTTTTAACAGAAGATCTTATGAAATCTATTGCTGAAGGAACCTATAGATTTTATTTATATACCAATACAGATGCGCCAGAATCAGTTCACTCTAGATTTTCAAGGTGGAAGGATTTACTGGGAGACATTTTCGAAATATTATTCACATTAAAAACTCAAATAAGAGCACGCCAACGCGTAGATGTGCTGGATGTTCAAAACAGAAAGTGCATCCAGAAACCAGGTACAAATACAGAACATGCAATGCACAGTAATACTGTGTGCTGTGCCATGTTTGGGGGCTTGTTACATGAAAAACATTTATTAACCATGGGTAACTACACTGTAACAATTACATTACATTTATACGTCTCTAAAACTAAGGGAAATACAAAAATTTGAAAAAAAAAAGATTATAACTTCGCCAGTGACAGTCTAAAGCCCAGAACCAAAAGAAGGATGGAAAATATATGCAGAATTTGTGAAAGATATTCGAACATTTAACTTCAAAATTTTTTCCTGATGAATTACTGTGCTAACAAACAAAAATACCAAACACATTTCAGTTGCTGTAATATCTATTTAGCATATGAAGCACCTGTATGTTTGTCTACGTGGACATTAACTTTTAGAGGAGCATTAAATTGAAAAACCTTAGATGTCAGAGTAACTGCATTTATTTTGTATCTGGGGTTTCAAAACCCAAAGCGAAAACGGAAGGCCGTCACACACAACGCCTCAGAAATATTCAGCACAGAGCAGTCCGGGCCGCGTGGCAAACTCAGCAGCCCAGGTATCGGCTGATTGCGGCCTCTCAGCGCAGGTAGACAGCTTAGAGGATAACAAAGCAGCACTCAGCGAGGGCTCTGCCGGGCCATATCTAGCAGTTAAAAGGTTAAACTTTGATAAACACAGTAAATTTGCAGGCCAGTCCATTCAAGAGGTAGAGTGCATGAAATTTCTAGGTTTGATTATTGATCATAATCTAAAATAGAAGATAAATGTTTCTGACTTACTAAAGCGATTGGGTGCAGCCTCATTTGCATTATTTACAATTTCAGCTATAGGTGATCCCAGTATAAATAAACTAGTTTATTTTGCTTATTTTCACTTGTTACTGTCATATGGAATAATATTCTGAGGCAATTCTACTCAGAGACAAAGTGTTCAGAGCCCAAAAGTGAGTAATAAGAATTATACATGGGGTTAGCAGTAGAACTTCATGCAGAGAACTGTTCAAGAAGTTGGGATTTTAACATTGGTAGCTGATTATATATGCATATTAATGTCCTTTGTAGTCACAAAGTATACTCTGTTTGAAAAGGAAAAGAAAAAAAAAACCGTAAAATAAACAATTGTGACACTGGAAGTAAAAATCATCTTCACAAAGATTACAAGTTGTCACCATTTGTTCAGAAAGGGGCCCGATCTTCAGGCCCTACTTATCTTAAATTTTATGGGTCAGAAGAATGACTAAATAGGTTTAGAAAAGTATGTTAAGATTATTATAAAAAGTTCAAGATTATATCAGAAACAAAAATAATTATGAAATAATGGATGCTCAAGAGCAAATATTAGATATTGTAGAATAGAAACAAAGAGTTGATATGGCCATAAAGGGAAAAAAAATGAAAACTTAAAGATTACCTACAAATAAATTTCAGTGGATGAAGAAAAAAAATAGAAGAATTTTTAATTAACAACTCCTTCTACTCTGTTGAAGAATTTATTTTTAAAGTAACTCCAATAATTTCCAATAGTTTGTGTAATTATAGTTTATGTAATGTAAGTAATATACCATATATGTTGTGACTGTACACCTGATATACACATCTATTTTGCTACACAGTTGTTTATCTGTAAATTAACAACTTTCCATATCCCAAAGAGCCAGTCTTTTATATTAGGATCAATGGAAAATTAATTTTGTATTGTATATTGTATTGTATCTTTGTGCTGCTGCAATTATGTCTGTTAATTGTTTTCACAGCTTTCTTCTTCCACTGAAATTTATTTGTAAGTAATCTGTAATCCCCTTTCTGGCAATTTCATCTCATTGTTTCCATTCTATGGAATCTAATATTTGCTCTTGAACACCCATAATTTCACTATTATTTTTTGTTTTTCCTATGATCTTGAAGTTTTAAATAATAGTCTAAGCATTTTCTAATAATCTTAATATACTTTTTTAAATCTATTTAGTCATACTTCTGACCCATAAAAAACACAAATTTCAATAATAAATCTGAATATTTGTTTTTTGTATTTTTAATTATTATTATTGTATTAATCTAATCGTGATGGAGCATGCCAGTGGCAATTCCATTACTTATCTATTAACCCTCTTTTTTATTTTTAAAATTATCTTATGTAATTTGAATGTTAAAACCTCTCCCAACTACATTTGAAATTTACAAATTTTATTTTTAAACTCCTTCGGCATTTCATCCCTTCACTTGTTAATTTGTTCCGATCCCTGACACCCGGTTAGACTATATACTGCTAGTTGTGGGTTTGTGCATAACAGCTTGCACTAAACACTGGCCATAACTGTGGCCTAAGGATATACTGTCTTGCGGTCACCAATCATCTGAAAAACCTTGGGGGATGAAGGTATGTTTTTAATAATGTTCACTGTAGACTTTTATGTAATGTTCAAACTATATTCTTCAGAACTTAGTATATCATACAGTAACCAATTGTAAGCATCAAAAGTCTTCTCCAAAATTAATATTTGCTGGTTTAAACCCTGTGACCAGCCACAAGCAACTCCCAGTGACCCCTAAATAAATAAAGATCAGCTGCATTGAGAGTAATATTACTTCTCCACTAAATGTTAAAACCAATCTAAGATTGCTGCTCAGACTGCATCACTTCCTCCTATGGGTTCCTCTCATCTACACCACATTGTGCCAAGCCTGCTGTACACTGACACAACCAAAATCTGCTAAAGCTTTCAAACAACTGCCCTCACCATGGCCTCCAGCTCTCCTTAAATAGCAGACATGGATACCTTGCACAATTATTGGGAAATTATGCAATGTCCAACCTTACTTTTGCTCTGATCTTCTGAAACTTTCATGGATGGTAGCCCTTTATCTTAAAGTTTAAACAATTCTTTATAAAATTTTCTCTAACTTCAGCATTATGTCTATGAACATTTTCCAAAGTAGAAAAACGTAAAATTGTCTCTCACTTACAAAGTATTTGAGCTATAGTGTTAATTAATATTTTTAAATAATCTACTCATCCTTCCTGATCTATTGATATATAACATGGCTTACTTACAATTTTTTATCTTAGTGCAAAACATTAATGCATCTTAACTTGAAACCTTCTATATTCATTATCTTGAAAAGTATTGGTGCTACTGAGCTGAAATGTGTACCAAACATTCCAGAAATGCCTTTTTTTTTATATGAGAGTGATGTTGTTTAACTGTTATCTTGTCTCCTTCATATAGCTTCCTTTCTTCTCTTCCCAATATACACTCCTGGAAATTGAAATAAGAACACATTGACGCCGGTGTGTAAGAACCACCATACTTGCTCCGGACACTACGAGAGGGCTGTACAAGCAATGATCAAACGCACGGCACAGCGGACACACCAGGAACAGCAGTGTTGGCCGTCGAAGGGCGCTAGCTGCGCAGCGGTTTGGCTCCACCGCAGTCAGTGTCAGCCAGTTTGCCGTGGCATACGGAGCTCCATCTCAGTCTTTAACACTGGTAGCATGCCGTGACAGCATGTACGTGAACCGTATGTGCAGTTGACGGACTTTGAGCGAGGGCGTATAGTGGGCATGCGGGAGGCCGGGTGGACGTACCACCGAATTGCTCAACATGTGGGGCACGAGGTCTCCACAGTACAGCGATGTTGTCGCCAGTGGTCGGCGGAAGGTGCACGTGCCTGTCGACCTGGGTCTGGACAGCAGCGACGCACGGACGCACAAATTAGGGACACTGTTGCTCCTGGGGTATCAGAGAGGACCATTCGCGACCGTCTCCATGATGTTGGGCTACGGTCCCGCGCACCGTTAGGTCGTCTTCCGCTCACGCCCCAACATCGTGCAGCCCGCCTCCAGTGGTGTCGCGACAGGCGTGTATGGAGGGACGAATGGAGACGTGTCGTCTTCAGTGATGAGAGTCGCTTCTGCCTTGGTGCCAATGATGGTCGTATGCGTGTTTGGCGCCGTGCAGGTGAGCGCCACAATCAGGACTGCATACGACTGAGGCACACAGGGCCAACACCCGGCATCATGGTGTGGGGAGCGATCTCCTACACTGGCCGTACACCTCTGGTGATCGTCGAGGGGACACTGAACAGTGCACGGTACATTCAAACCGTCATCGAACCCATCGTTCAACCATTCCTAGACCGGGAAGGGAACATGCTGTTCCAACAGGACAATGCACGTCCACATGTATCCCGTGCCACCCAACGTGCTCTAGAAGGTGTAAGTCAACTACCCTAGCCAGCGAGATCTCCGGATCTGTCCCCCATTGAGCATGTTTGGGACTGGATGAAACGTCGTCTCACGCGGTCTGCATGTTCAGCATGAACGCTGGTCCAGCTTAGGCGCCAGGTGGAAATGGCTTGGCATGCCGTTCCACAGGACTACATCCAGCACCTCTACGATCGTCTCCATGGGAGAATTGCAGCCTGCATTGCTGCGAAAGGAGGATATACACAGTACTAGTGTCGACATTGTGCTTGCTCTGTTGCCTGTGTCTATGTGCCTATGGTTCTGTCTGTGTGATCATGTGTTGTATCTGACCCCAGGAATGTGTATATAAAGTTTCCCATTCCTGTGACAATGAATTCACGGTGTTCTTATTTCAATTTCCAGGAGTGTATGTTAAAACTTAACGATTTCCTGCCACCATTTTTTCATTTATATTTTGATTTTACTTTTCCTTTTTCTGGACAAAATACTGCATGGATCTTTACCAAACATTCTCATTATGCATGGAAAAAATTCTACATTATTTTAAACATACTTTCCAGTCTCTATCTAATTGAACTCCATTCTGTCAACATTTTGTTTTATACTTGAAATCATCATTTTCACCTAAAAGTGTTACTTAACCTTTGCTTACAGATTCTAAATTTTTATATAATGTAGTCTAAATTTGAAGCAACTTTTGAGCTATGAATCTTTACTGTAGCCTGAAAACTTAGAGCTGTGAAATTAATTAACTATTCTTTTTTTGTTGATCCTTATAAATATGTTTTAATTTAAACTTCAAAATCAAATATGTCTCCAGTATTGTTTTGTAACCCTACAGTGTCTGATGTTGTTTTCATTGCGATAACATGAAGAGAATATTTTCTATTCTGAAACAAGAAATCATTCGAATCGAACTCCACTATTTACTCCATTTATTACTTGAAAACTGCAAGAAGATGATTATAAATGTGCATTACTGTTGGATTTTTATTAGTTCGTAACTCTTTTAACTAATTTTGATCATTTATTAGCAAAATTTAGGTTATATGGCAACCCTTACCCACAAAAGAAAATTTTCCAACTGCCTTATGCATGAAATTAAATCCCAACTTGTGGTCATGGTTGTCTTTGCCCTTCCATACACTATTCCTAATTCACTGACCAATATCCTTCCAAGCCCGATCACCAACATATGCCTTGTACATTCCCAGCACTATCTTCACCCTTCTGCTGTCCTCCAAAGTATCCCAATTCAGCTCCTTTATCATATAGTTGCAGACTGGGTCCTGTGATAATTTTCACAAATCTAGTTGCTCTTCATAGTATGCCCTCCCATTCTTGTATTTCATACTCAACGTGTGGGTCCCAAACTACATCACCATATTCAACTAATGGTCTGACCAAAGTTTTGTAACCCAATTCCCTAACTTCTCTACTACAACCTCTCATTTAGGATTTTGTAACCTTTCTCTAACACTTGCCCAATGTGCTCTGCCCAGTTGACTTTATTATCAAGCACTATTCCAAGATATTTACACTTAAAGCCTTCAACAAGCAATTCTGACCCCACCCTGTAATCATAAACAATCTTTAGTTTTTTAATCTGTGAACCTAACAAGCTAACTCTTCTTGGCATTATTCTTCATTCCTTGCTGACCTATCCATTTAGGCATTTTATCGAGGTCACCCTGCCATCCTTAATATCTAAATTATCTCTGCTGCCATATACTTATTTCTTAGTTTTTTATATGTTACTTTAGTTATTGTAGTAATTTCACCAATAGCAGAATCTTATACAATAGCAGATTTCAAGGAGAGAAAATGCTTTGAGGCAATATAAAAACAAAAATGGATAGGAAAAGTAAACTCACCATTAGCAAAGTTGAAGGCAGGAGGACAGTGAAGAGACACAAAGAAGATGAACACACATTTACAGTTTTTTGGGTTAATGTGTAATTGTGGAAAAGTGTGATGATACACTGATACAAACAACAAATTGATGACTATATGCACAATAATATTTTCCACAACATTAAGTGTAATTTGTGTTCCTATTTTTTTTTAATGTCTTCACAGCTATTGTGCCTTCAAGTTATTTGAGTGATGTGTTTAATTTGTAGTAATAATGATGATGATGATGATGATGATGATGATACCTTTTGCCCAGTATATTGTTTGTATCAGATGTTATTTCTGTCAATATTCCTTACAATTCAAAAAAGTTTGTGGAAAGTAAACCTATATAGCAGGTGACCACATAGTCATTGGGAAAAATGAAGCACCTTTTGGTAATCAGCATTTGGAGGTGGACACATATGGCACATTTGTCATCCAGCTAAATCTGCATTGTTAAATATCTTTCCACTCAATTTATGGGTCTCCTAAAATATTGTGTATTTATATTCCTTTTGAATAAGAAAGACGTAAGGACAATAGAGGTTGATTGGATATAAATGTTTGTTAAAGAAACATGGATCGACTGTTATATATGTAAGGATATGCCAGGTGACCTACCAAATTGCAAATGTTAGATGATGATTGTTGTATATTTTGTCACTGCAGCTATCCTGCTTCCAACTTTTGTATGTGAGCTCTTATATTAATTTTAATTCATCTTACAAATATGGATTTAAATTCAGCAGGAAGTTAATTATACTTCTGCTGTCCAGAAAGGAATGTACATTTTGAAATAAAAAACCAAGAAATAAAAAAAAATTACTGTATACATTTGAAAGGGACAATATTAAACTAATAAGAAAGATAATAAGAAAGGGGGAAGAAAAATTTATTCCAAGGCAGAAAATCAAGAGAAGTAGATAACCTATGTACTATAGTAGGGAAGTGAGGAGGTTAAAGAGGTTGGTAAGAAAAGAACATAACAGAGTTAAGAGACAGCAGGGTAGTAGGGAATATTTAAAACAACTAAACAAGGACTTAATAACAGCAAAGAAAATGGCTAAAGATGGGTTTATGAAGAGTATTGTCAGTGCAGGAGGACCATTGACTAATGCATCTAGAAATTTCTATGGCTATATTAGGAAACTGAGGGGAAGGGAGGGTATAGAGACACTTATAGATAAGGATGGAGAAGAAGTAACTGACGATTTGAAAAAGGCAGAGATTTTAAGTAACTGGTTTAGTGAGAGCATTAGGGACAATGAATCAGAAACGGGAGGGTCTGATTCAGAAAATGAGCTTAACCATACAATTAGAAATGATGATACTAAAAAATTTAAAATTCATCATGAGGAAATCATTAAGGAAATAAGAAAGCTAAAAAAAAACATAAAGGGGCTGGTGTAGATAATATTACCACAGATATCCTAAAGATAGCCAGATGTTAAATTGTACCTAATCTTGAAATATTATTTAAATTGAGTCTGGATACTTGCTGCTTACCACAGGAATGAAAAAGAGTAATAGTAGTACTGGTGCAAAAAAGGGGGGAGGGTGATAAATAGAGTAAAAAATTACAGGCTAATCAGTTTGACATCAGTGGTAGGTAAATTAATGGAAAGATTGATATGCAACCACATCAGAAATATATGTGAGGAACGTAAGTGGTTTTCAAGCAGGCAACATGGGTTCAGGCAAGGATATTCATGCGAATCTCAGTTGGTAGGATATATGCAAGATATTTCAGATGAAATGGACAAGGGAGGCCAAATTGATAGTGTAGCACTAGATCTGTCAAAGGCGTTTGACAGAGTAAGCCATAAAATGGTAGTAAATAAGGTAAAAACCATTGGAGTGGATGAGAAAGTGATTTGCTGGGTAGAAGAATTTTTAAAAGGTAGAAAACAGAAAGTTAGGGTAGGAAATATAGTATCAAAAGAAGTGGAAGTAAAAATGGGTGTGCCACAGGGTAGAGTATTGGGACCATTGTTATTCATTATTCTAATGAATAATTGTGTTGATTGTTTACTATCTGAAATTAGATTGTTTGCAGATGACATAATGCTGTATAAAAGAATCAAAATGATAGAGGATTGTAAACAGTTGCAGGGTGATCTGGACAGGTTATCTCGTTGGGTTGGTTATCATGCATTGAAGATAAATGCAAAGAAGAGTCAGCTAATTAGATACACAAATAAAAAACAAAAGGTTAATTATGAATATAAGGTGGGGAAAGAATTGCTTGCTGAAGACTTGAAATGTAAATAACTTGACATTACTTTTGATAACAAGATTAACTGGGCAGGACACATTAGACAGGTGGTAGGAAAAGGTTTCAAAGTTCTGCACTTGTTGGAGAGAGTGATGAGGGGATGTACGAGAGAAGTAAAGGAATTGGGTTACAAAACTTTGGTCAGACCATTGCTCGAATATGGTAGTGTAGTATGGGACCCTCATTTTATGTATCAAATACAGGAGTTGGTGCAAAAAAGGGCTGCTAAATTTGTTTCTGGAAATTATCGCAGAATGCAATCAGTGACGGATATGATAAAGGAGCTGGAATGGGATTCATTGCAAGACAGGAGGAGGATGAGGAGGGTCATGGGAGTGTACAGAGCATATACTGGCGATGAGGCATGGAAAGATATTGCAATAGGTATGAAAAGTATTGCATGGAAGGGAAAAGATGACCATGACCACAAGCTGGCACTCGAATTCAGGCACAAGGGTGTGGGAAGATACTCTTTTTTAGGTAAAGGTGTCAGGGATTGGAATGAGTTACCAAGAGAAATGATGAATAATTTACCAAAAAGTTGGAAAGAATTTAAAGATAAAATTTGTTGAGGGCAAATGTAGGTGGGTGCAGGATAGGGGGAAGATGGGTGTGTAGGGAAATTGCCACCAGAGCCTGTGCTCCATTGCAATTAAATAATAATAACTAATTTTTTACATAGTCACAATTTAAATCTGTAAAGTAACATAAAATTTTGTAGCTTCATAACAAAATTTGTTCACAGAGCAGTGAGTTCATTTAAATAGCATTGCAGATTAAGTTTAAAGCCATTTGCTTAGATAATTGAAGTCATAAATCAGAGTAGACAGTTATAGAAAGTCAGAATGTAGTACAGTAGAGTCCCGCTAATCCGAACGTCCGGTTAATCCAAACATGGCAAAGCATTACATAGTCTTAATATAAAAATGGTAAAAGAATTAAAACACCCTGAAAATACAGTTCATACGCTATATAATTGTGTGGTTAACTACTGTACATGTACACAATTTTAATTTATACAGAAAAATTAGGTAGAAAAGATTAAATTTAAAAAGTGCGTAACACTGAAAGAAAAACTGTCAAACTTACGATAGTAGTTTCAACGGTTAGAAACACACATTTCATCCCTACTTTTTAGAGCACAGAAACTCAGTAATTGTTTTTTGGCGTAATGAAGACAGTCTGTTATATGACGCAAAGTTGCACCATTGTCTGATAAACATTAAATCAGCTGGTGTAGCAGTGGTCTGTTGCTCCATATAGCGTAGCGCGAGATCAAAGGCTTCTGCCGCGTCAGTGTGTGACACCAACTCTCCTTTGTCACATTCCGTCTCATTGTACTTTCGTCGTAACATTCCACTTTTACCTGGTCTTGAGTCACAGCAGCCACTAAATCAACATCAGTAAGGTGCTCCAGTATTGAATCATCCGCTGCCATCCATTCATCTACGAGGGGGGATCAAATATAAACGGGATTTTATTTTTTATTCAAACTCATTTTTTGAAAAACACAAGGTAATTACAATTTAATTTTCCACATAGTTTCCTGATTTGGAAATACATTTTTCCCAGCGTATGGTCAGCTTTTTGATGTCCTCATCATAAAAAGAACAGGGTCGTGTCACCAGCCAGTTGCGCACGAAGTCTTCCACACGCTCGTCATCTTCGAATCGTTGCCCTCCTAGAGCTTCTTTAAGAGGTCCGAAGAAACGGAAATTGCAGGGCGATAAGTCCGGACTGTAAGGAGGGTGACCAAGTGTAGTCCAGTGCATTTCCTGTAGTTTAGAGACAGTTAGAGATGCAGTATGGGGTCGCGCATTGTCGTGGAGGAGAAAGACTTGTGGAATCGGTTGGTCTCTTCTTTTTGCGGCGATATGCAACTCTCGCCTTGTTCAACAACTCGCAGTAGTAAGCAGCATTGATTGTGCGTCGCTCATGCAAAACATCAATCAGCAAAATGCCTCGCCGATCGAAAAAAAAAAAACAACGGTTGAAAGAACCTTGCCAGCTGACAGTCGAGTCTTGGCTTTCACTGGTGCTGCCTCACCTTTCCTCCGCCACTCCTTATTGGCTTCTTTGGATTCTGGAGTGTAGTGGTGAACCCATGTTTCATTGCAGGTACGATCCGACTCAAAAATGCATCACCTTCTTCCGCAAACCTTGCTGTAAGCCTCTGACAGACTTCCAAACGTCTCAACTTCAGATTTTCGGTCAAAAGGTGAGGGATTCATCTGGAACACACTTTATGGAACTGTAGGTGTTTTGTGATGATTGCTTGACAGCTCCCATAACTGATTCCGACTTGTTCTGCAATTTCTGATACTCTCGCCCGTCGATCGACGTCAATAATGTCTTTAACCGCACGAATGTTTTCGTCTGTAACGCTGGTCCGGGGACGGCGACCGTGTTGCTGATTTTCCACACTTTCTCGTCCTTCCTTGAACTTTTTAGGCCAGAAAAACACACGCGTCCTTGACAATGTTTGATCACCGAACTGTGCAGTCAATCTCTGGAAAATTTCCGCCACTGTAACTCCTTCAAGAGCAAGAAATTTTATAATAATGCGTTGCGCGGTGGAGGGGTGCACCTGTTACTCCGACATCGTGAGCGTTACTGACTAAATGGCGGGAAATATCTAACAGCATGCTCTCCCCTCTAATAATGGTCCCGCCTAAGCATAGCAGAAGTGCGGGTCCAGTACTGCCAATTGTTGATGTTCAGGAACAACAATCCCGTTTATATTTGATCCACCCTCGTACGTCTGCTTCACAGGCTTCTTCACATCCAGGGATTGTCTGTACCATTTTTAGGAAACTCTCCTCTTCATTTTCAGCTGGTATGTCCTGAAATTCAAAGGTGTCCATAGTTTTCTCCAAGATTTTCTCAAAGTGTTTTCTGAAATTTTCTGCCATGCCTCAGCAGCCCAATAAACAACATCCTTCAGATTTGTTTTTTTTTTTATTTTTTCAACTAAAGGAATGTTATCATCTTGGATCAGCCTTCTTAAGAATTGTTTTCTGTAAATCAGTTTTAATGTTTGTAGTACGCCTTGGTCCATCGGCTGTAGAAGTGGTGTAGCATTCGGCGGCAAAAACTTCGCCACGATTTCTCCATCACATAATTCCTCAGTGCTGGGGTGAGATGGTGCATTATCAATCAAAAGGATAGCACAGGGAGGCAAATTATTTTCCTTGGAAAACCGCCGGACAGAGGGAACAAACTGGTCATGAAACCATTCTTTGAACAGCTTACCATCCATCCATGCTTTTTTCTGGTTGCGATAGTATACAGGTAGGGATTTCATGTTGCAGTTTTTGAAAGCTCTGGGGCTAACAGATTTTCCGATCATCATTAAAGGGAGCTTGTGATTACCAGCAGCGTTGCTGCACACTAGTAAAGTCACACGATCTTTGCTCATTTTAAAGCCAGGAGCTTGGACTTCTGCTTTTGATGCCAGGCTTTTTGTTGGCAATGCCCTAAAATTAAGGCCTGTCTCGTCAGCATTATAAATTTGTTGGGGAGAATAATTTCCCTCTCTTATCAGTTTATTAAATTCATGCACGTATTCCTTTGCTGCATCATGGTCAGAAGAAAGCTTCTCTCCAGTAATTGTTAGCTGACGAATCCCATGACGTTTTTTAAATCTGTCCAACCAACCCGTACTCGCATTAAAAGACTCATCACCATTCATTAATTTGTTTAGGTAAACAGCCTTTTCCTGAACCATTGGTCCACTCAGAGGAGTTCCCCTTTCTCTTTACTGTGTAAACCAAAAGAAAAGAGCTTCATCCACTTTATCGTACTGGGACTGTTTCAGAGTCTGCCGAATCTCGAGTGTTTTTCCCGAAGACGTTGCGCAGCACTGTTCAAGCTTCACTCGGTTCTTCTTCCAATCACAAATGGTTGCCTTACCAACACCTAGTTCCGTCACCAGCTTAGATACATTCTCACCACTGTCCAATCGCTTCAAAGCATCCAGTTTTTCTCTGAGCGTTAACGTCGTATGTTTTCGTTTACTCATGGCGATAACACGCTAGTGTACAAGAATTTTGTAAGTGTGTTAGCGATTGATTGCTAAGATTAACTCAGCAGTTCGCGAGCCGTCTGAGAGTGCACTGACCACGAACACTTCAAACATCACAACAATAAAGGGAAGGAGTGAGAGTGAGCCATTGTTCACCCAGTTGTTCCCAATTGTTACCATGCTGTACCTACTTATATGCTTGGTATACTTCATTGTAGAAATTAGTCACTGTAACACCGGCTAATCCGAACAAATCGGTAATCCGAACAAGACCCGGTCCCAATTAGTTCGGATTAGCGAGACTCTACTGTATCAGCATATCTAGTGTAAGGACAAAGGCCGATACCGGGGCTGTAGTATCGCCTTAGTGCCTCAACTAACAGTTTATGTGGATTCAAAGTTCTGCAGAAAGTTCATAAAATAATTTGGATTTGACCATGTAGCCTGACAGAAACTCAACGTAAATGCTAGAAGGTCGCCACTAGATCTGTTTCTAACCACAAATCTAGAAAAGGTTTCAAGATAACTACGAAATGACAATAGTTCACTTCCGAAATTTTGAGATTTTATTTTCAAAGTCACAAAATTCAAATATGTAGTTGAGAAGGCAAATCGAACACACTTTTCCAAACTATTGCAGGTTGTGGAGAGAAATTTTACCGACCGACCCCTTTAGTGAATTTATAAGTTCATGTTAAAAGTTAACCTCGCATGCCATCACACCAAAGTTCCAACATGGCTGACCCAATGGCGCGAACATCTAACCATTTCCTCCCCGCTTCTACACCAAACTTGCGCAGACTATTCAAACATACTGCTCCGCGGAAAAAGGTAGACGAAATCAAACAAAAGACTGACAAAGCATGATGGCGGCTGGGTCTTTTTATAGGAACCACTAGAATCATTGACGTAAGCAACTGTATCACATCTTTTCGCTTCCGCGAGATCAAAAGTGTGTGTAATTTATTTAACGATCCAGATTATTAAAAATGTTTAAACTTTGACAGTGTCTAGACGTATCTACTGGAAGTCCAACGGCAGTTTAGTGAGAAATTTAGAGTAATTAGTTTTAAAGTTTTATTTAATTCCGCGTGTTGATACAAATCTCTAAAGCAGGGGATTAACCCAAACGCTTGAATTTTTACAGCGACAATCTATTTTCAAAACCTTAATTACCAGACAAATGCTACCACTTTTCACCAAAACCACTATATATTCAGAATCGTCTTAACTAGGGCTATCTACTGATATAAATTTCAAATTAATATTCTAGTTAAAAAGTTCATTTTTTCTCTTAATTAAAATCGCTAATTACCCTTTACAAAATTATTTAATTTTATTACCAAAATATCGGGAACAATGCTTACTATAGCTGGTGATAAAAGCTCAGCTGCCGCTTTACCCGATTCAAAGATATTACAAATCTCAGAATTTTTACCTTTATGATCGCGCATTTCAAAGGCCAAAAAAAAGCGGAACATCTCCCAAAATAAACATTTCGTGATATGACAAATATACCTTAGAATGATTCTTATGGTGGATTGTAACTATTGGGAAGATTATAGGCAAATTCCTTCAAGTTGACAACCACTCCTCTCGAAATTTCTAAGTCCAGCCTAAGCAAAACTAGAATTTGCCAAAATTCTAAGGTTCTTACACTAGCATATGAGATTCAGCTTACGTTACCTTTATTTTTTTAGAGCTATTTCAGACATAAACTAGTAGAATGAAATTAGACACCTTGCAAACTAGAAAATTCGCCTAAAGAGTTATAAGACATTAAAAGTTAGAAGCCGGCATAATAAGTTATGACGCAATTTCACATTTAAAATTCTAGAAACCATAATTTAGAAGATAGAAAGTTAGTTTCTAGCTTAGAGGAAGCATAATCTTGTCTTACCCAGCCTACTACAGTTAGAAGGGATTTACTAAAATTTAAATAAGGGTTTTGAAGCATTTTGTAAAATTAATAAAAATCTTTAGAAATGTATATCTGACCGGTGAGACGAATATAAGGCAATTCAGTAGAAGAGACTATAATTCAATAGGACATGTTACAGTAAGTTTTATTAAGATCTATAAAGTAGTTGGGTCAAGATAAGAGAATTTTTTTTAGGATTTCAGCAGGAACTACACAGTTACAATTTGGCTAGGACAGGCATAATCCAAGTGAAGGATTTTGAAAAAGTTATAATAAGTTAGGGACATCAGGTAGCATCAACATAATGGCATATTTGATGAGGATGTTGAATAAAGGATCGTTTAAAATAAGTTCCAGAGCTGTAAGTTAAATGTTGTAAAAGATAAATATTGTTGAAATTAAAATTTGTGTAATAATTTTGGTTAAACCTGTTAGAGAACAGTAAACAAGTGGCTCCTAGCAGCAAATGAAAGAGTGAAAAATTAGAAACAAGTTAAAAGTTATTTCATCTTCATAGCTTTGAAACTGTGGAAGTTATAAACAGTTTTAGAATAGTACAAAAAATATTTTTTTTACCACGAAAATATGACAGCTATGAAAATTTGTATTACGATTGAAATTGGTGTTTATAAGCCTGCCCAACTACTATCAGACAGACAGACAGGAATTTATTTAAGGAGTTTAAGACATCAAATGTCACAATCAACAATTGTGGAAGAGTACTTTGTCAATGCTGAGTATGGACTCTTTTCATGTGAGTTAGGAAAAAATGCATTCTACATGTGTTCTATGAATACCAGCCCCAGGCTGTCCTCATGGCAGTCACTGGAAATCACTTGAGCAGAACGCATGTTGTTTGAGGTAGGGTTAAGCATGTGTAGGCAGGCCGGCCAGGCGTGTGACCTCATGGTGAAGGGAAATTCAGTGCGCCATCTTTGAAATTTTGTTGTGCGGTGCAACAATTCACTTATCCTGATGTGACTATATTCAGTTAGGGAGTTTATGAGGGTTGGCCTGGTTTGAACTACTTATCACTACCTGCAGTCAATTTATTTGCTGACAAATTCTGATGCCTAAAAGATTGTCCGAACTTGTAAAATTATTTTCAAGAATACAGTGATATTTTGAACTTTAAATCAGAAGCAGTGACTTTTATTGCTGAATCTACCTTTCCATTATTGAGATTATTGAATATGGTGGTGACCGGATACTGTAGAACAATCTAATTATCCAAGGTGCACAACACACTTAAAGTTGATGACAAAGTGTTTATCTCTAACCCCAGTAAACATTTTATGGTTACAAATTGAGGCACTTATCATAATGATGCATAAGGTTTACAATTTCATCTATTTAGAAATCTGCCACCTTAGATTTCAACCATTGGTTGACACTGGCATTATGTTCTATGTCACTGCCAAAGTGCTGCGTTGCAAGACAGGTTTCATCACTGGAAAGAGGTGGTAATCATCTGGCACCAGTTCTGTCTGGACTGTGTGTTGTGTGATCATACAACTCACATCCAAAACCATCAATGACCTGTCAGGTAAAATTAACCTTGTGTGGATTTGCATCATTGTGGAAAAACAATATTTTTGAGCTCAGTTTCCCCTGACACTTTTTGTTGTATCACATGCCTTAGAAGTTTCACAATACCTTTCTGAGCTTATTGTTGTGCCACATTCAAGGAAATTAAATAGCATCCCAAAACACAGATGCCATAATCTTTCTCGCTGACAATGTTTACAAGCATTTTTCAGGTTTTCTGGGAGAACTTGTGTGCCCCCATTGCATGGACTGACTATTTGTCTTCTAATTGACATGCTTTACCCATTTCTCATCTCCCCTTATGACATAATCAAGCTGGAGCCTCCACACCTACAAACATTATTTCCCTGCCTCCACCTATTGTCATCATCATCTGGGGCAGTAATGGAGCTAAAAAAGAAGTCACTGTCACAATTTCCAATTGCTGCCCCCCCTTGTTGCTTGGCAGTAGTAGAGCTAAAAAAGAAAAAAAGGGTTACAGTCACATTGCCATTTACAGTTGCCATTTACTGTCACTTCAAACAAGATTTGGCTGCACCCTTGAAGTTGCCATCCAGGACAAGTGCCCTGGATTGCTCCCCCCTCTCCTCCATAGATTCAGCACTGGTAATAACCATGCTTCTTCTATACAATTTCATTCGTAAAATTAGAGGAAATGAAGTGAGAGTTTCATAATTGTAAAGTGCATAATTACGTAGTTTTTCTCGGCGTTGCAAATATAAATAATTTTCTCGGGTGACTAACCGAGTTATATGAATGTTATAGTTACACGATATTTCGGCGCACTGAATCATCGACGCCATCTTCTGGTGAAGTGAGGTCAGGAACGTGCGAAGTTGCTGAGCTAGACCAGATTACCGCTGCTAACCTCTGATTGGTGGGCTGTAGAACCAGTCGTAGCAGGGGTCAAATCTCGTTGTGGCTTGAATCGATGCTAAGGTGGAGTTACGGCTAGATTTGATGTCAGTTTTTACATGGCATGTAGCGGACGGGCTTAAAGTCATCGCTCCTTCGAAGATGATATCATAAAACAAAGCATTCAGCATAAATTGTTTATCAAACTGATGGGTCAACACGGATCCGTTGCGGGCCTCATATTGAGCCATGCTGCCACGTGATTGGTCAGATTTGTAACCAATCGTAGCCGGGGTCCTGCCTCGTATCAACACATCGTTCCATAGAAGGAAAAATCAGAAGGCAAAAACTTTCCCGTAAGCTGATCATTAATGCCTGAGTAACAAATTGCTCACTTATGTTACTACCGAACTTCCCGTTGATCTGGACGCGCCGTGTAATGCGTCCCGGTCGTGCTGTCGGCGAATAGTATTGATGACTGGCGTCCAGGCTTCACTCAGCTGGTACCCGCTGTCGCGGTTGACGAGGTTAGACGCGAGACGAATTTCTACTGCTTCTGTAAGGATGCTGTTCCAGAAGCTCCCAGTATGCGCCAGTACTCTGGTATTTTCGAAATCAAAACCATGGCCATGTTCTAGACTGTGTTCCGCCACCGCAGACTTGTCTTTCTGCCCCAGACGAACGTGTCGTGCATGTTCTACACAACGTTGGTGAACACACCGCACCGTTTGGCCAATGTAGCTTTTACCACATTCACAATTAATGCTATATACCCCAGGTGTCCGCAAAGCAAGGTCATCCTTGGGGGAGTGTAAGATGTTCTTCACCTTTGGTGGTGGCAGGAAAATGGTCTTGATTCCAGTTTTTGCTAGAATCCGTCCTATCTTGGACGTTGTGGCGCCAGAGTACGGCAAAAAGGCTAGACGATCAGGTGGCTCCTTGTTGGTGTTGTTGAGCCTACGTGTCGGATCTCGGAATGCCAGTCTTATCTGATAATCAGTGTACCCATTGCGTAGAAAGGTCTGACGCAGATGACTCAATTCACCGGGTAGACTGTCAGCATCGCATATCGCTCGCGCCCTATGTACAAGACCTTTATCGCCAGCTATTGCTGACTTCTTCATGGAGAACTTTGAAGACAAGGCACTTGCAAGCGCTCCTATGAAGCCCAGAGCTTTCTTCCGGTACGTAGATGACACCTTTGTGGTCTGGCCACACGGCAGAGACAACCTGCAAGTTTTTCTCCATCATCTTAACAGTAGAAAAGAAAACATCAAGTTTACGATGGAGGTGGAAGAAGAAGGACAGCTGCCTTTCTTAGACATACTAATAGAAAGGAAACCTGACGGGTCTCTAGGACATTCTGTGTACAGAAAACCAACGCACACAGACCTATACCTGAACGCGCGAAGCCATCACCATCCGGCACAGCGCAAGACGGTACTCAGCACGCTTGTACATAGGGCGCGAGCGATATGCGATGCTGACAGTCTACCCGGTGAATTGAGTCATCTGCGTCAGACCTTTCTACGCAATGGGTACACTGATTATCAGATAAGACTGGCATTCCGAGATCCGACACGTAGGCTCAACAACACCAACAAGGAGCCACCTGATCGTCTAGCCTTTTTGCCGTACTCTGGCGCCACAACGTCCAAGATAGGACGGATTCTAGCAAAAACTGGAATCAAGACCATTTTCCTGCCACCACCAAAGGTGAAGAACATCTTACACTCCCCCAAGGATGACCTTGCTTTGCGGACACCTGGGGTATATAGCATTAATTGTGAATGTGGTAAAAGCTACATTGGCCAAACGGTGCGGTGTGTTCACCAACGTTGTGTAGAACATGCACGACACGTTCGTCTGGGGCAGAAAGACAAGTCTGCGGTGGCGGAACACAGTCTAGAACATGGCCATGGTTTTGATTTCGAAAATACCAGAGTACTGGCGCATACTGGGAGCTTCTGGAACAGCATCCTTACAGAAGCAGTAGAAATTCGTCTCGCGTCTAACCTCGTCAACCGCGACAGCGGGTACCAGCTGGGTGAAGCCTGGATGCCAGTCATCAATACTATTCGCCGACAGCGCGACCGGGACGCATTACACGGCGCGTCCAGATCAACTGGAAGTTCGGTAGTAACATAAGTGAGCAATTTGTTACTCAGGCATTAATGATCAGCTTACGGGAAAGTTTTTGCCTTCTGATTTTTCCTTCTATGGAACGATGTGTTGATACGAGGCAGGACCCCGGCTACGATTGGTTACAAATCTGACCAATCACGTGGCAGCATGGCTCAATATGAGGCCCGCAATGGATCCATGTTGACCCATCAGTTTGATAAACAATTTATGCTGAATGCTTTGTTTTATGATATCATCTTCGAAGGAGCGATGACTTTAAGCCCGTCCGCTACATGCCATGTAAAAACTGACATCAAATCTAGCCGTAACTCCACCTTAGCATCGATTCAAGCCGCAACGAGATTTGACCCCTGCTACGACTGGTTCTACAGCCGACCAATCAGAGGTTAGCAGCGGTAATCTGGTCTAGCTCAGCAACTTCGCACGTTCCTGACCTCACTTCACCAGAAGATGGCGTCGATGATTCAGTGCGCCGAAATATCGTGTAACTATAACATTCATATAACTCGGCTAGTCACCCGAGAAAATTATTTATAATTGTAAAGTGGTAATTTTCATGAATTTTATCACTGATTTTTATGAATTTTATCATTGATTTTTATCATCAGTCACTAGGCTAGGCCAACCACTGCAGTCCTCATCATGAATGTTGGTACAGCCATTTCTAAACTGAATGTAACAAGCCTCACTCCACCATCACTAATTATTCCACCCCCATACACCTCACAGAATTACTGACGAATTTCAGTTGGTTTGAGGTTTTTTGTCATTGAAAACCTAATCACTGAATGCCCCTCACAACTTGCAAGATTTTCTATTGAAGGAGAAATTTCAATAATTCAGAATGAACATTGCATAAAAATCACTATGATAGCTTGATGCATACTAAATGTAGAAACTTTTAACGCAAATATAGTGTCTCGATCACCACGCATTTCCACACTAGGTACAAACATGAGTTATTTTCTGTATTGCATTCATAGTATTGATTTGCTGCTTCAAAGGTACACTTATTTTCAGTTGATGTTAAACTTCATTTATATAGAATAGGTTTTTACTAGTATTATATTGATTCACTTCACTGCTGGTAAAACTAAATTGGGGATTACATGGCACAAATATTTTTGCTCTATAGAAATATAAATAGATAGCAAAATGAGAGCTGTAAGTGGTAAAATTTTTATGGAGATCTATCCTAACCTATACTTCATTCCTGTGGAGTACAATACAGTCAGAATGTAGTTCTAATCCCCTGTTAAAATGTGGGTCCAAAAGGAAAGGTTCTGGGTGTCCAACCTCTGATGCAAGAGTTTAATATGCACTTTTGTAGGATCCATCCAACCTTCAGGTTTCTAGCTAAGTTAGGTCTTGATGTCTGTTAATATATTCAAGGTGACTAATGGATGTGACAGCTGCTGTTATTCTTCAGATTCAGCAGCCTGATAAAACCATATGCCTGAGTTTTGTCCATCATGTAGATACCTGCCTTCTGCCAGATTGTGGAACAAAATGAGTTGTTATTTTACATCATGCATGCAAGGATTATCCTTATCAATTTATGTATTAATTGTTAATAACTAAGATTATTATTAAATGATTACTAACTTTGTAAATAATATTTTGTTATTTAATTATTTGTTAAAATGTTTAAAATTAAAAAAATAGGAAAGGAAAGGAAAGCAAAACTATTGCTTTCCAAAAACAAGATGGCTTTTGCCAATGTTGCCAAATGTTTAGTATCATCATTTATGTTTCATAATGCCTCAAGGCATTTTATTTACTTTTGACTTCATGGAATTGAAGAGAAACAGTCGTAATTTTATTACTGTTTGCTTATGTATATATAACCAAAATTCTAATATTTGTTAAAAACAAAGATAGACTTAATGCTACAGTACCGTATATTTTTAAATTTTATATTAAGTTAAATATTTTGTCTGTCATCAATGATCTGATATGATACCTTGAAACAGTCAGTAAAATCAAAGTAAAAGAATTAGTTGGATTATGATGAGAGTGAATTAAGTTCCCACATTTCCCCATTTTATTTTCTGAATTTCCTTTCTCAATCAACTAATATTTGGCATAAATTTTAGGACAATACATTCCAGGATGTATAGATGTAATGACTGGATATTCTCCTGAAGGATGCTTCTTAAGGATCTATTACCCCAGTTCTTTACCAGACAATGTGGTATGTATTTTAAAACTAGTTGATAGAACATAATATACAGTCTCAGAAAAATATATGCTATGTTAACTACACCTTTTTACAGCTTCATCATCAAAACTAGTGTGTTGCAGGCTATCACTTCACTTTGGTTTATTTCTTAGCATGATGTCAGTACTCTAATGCAAGTATTTTAAATTTAACTGTTCCTTTTTTTTTTTTTTTGAGTATAGGATCATTCTGGTTTGTGGATCCCTTGGTTGCCGAGCTATGATTACCTCGATGCTTTTGCTTATGTATTAAGGCTATGGAGATTCTTACTACGAATTGTTTATATTTTGCTTGCAGGTTAGTGATCATGTGCACAATGCTTTATCAGAGATTTATTTTTATTGTTAACATTTGGGAAATGGCAATTAGCATTATAATTTAAGATGTAACAATCAACCCTTTTCCTTATTTTGGTTATCAAATCATTACAAAATCATAACTTCGTATTATGATAACTTATATAGTGATCAGATATTTTCATTATGCAATTAAAGGTGATTTCCGTGTGCCTGCTGTCTGGGGTGCAGAGGTAGATCCAAGAATTAAGTCACTACCAGTAATAGTTTTTTCACATGGCCTGGGAGGTTCACGGTTTCTCTACTCATGTATCTGTACTGAACTTGCCTCTCATGGCTATTTGGTGGCTGCTATAGAACACAGGTAAGGAGAAGAAACTCAGAGCTATAAATCAATTTAAATTGTGAATAGACTATTACATTTCAGTACTAAGTTAGAAATAGTCTGACAGTGACAGGTAGACACATGAATTTTTTCGTGAGTACATTGAAATTCTAGGAGATGTACTACCAGTATGTATTGAGGATATTAATATTTTCTAGGCAAGGAATTTTTCAAATAGTTTTGTTACTCTGTGTGTGGCATTCAAGTGAGCTGATCAAGCAACATAATTTGTAAAAAATTGAATGATAAAGTATTTCATGTAAAGTATACTCCTTACTTGATAGTAATGACTGTTATGATTTTATATTTTTTTTATTGCATAGGAGGCCACAATAAACTGCACACAACATGCATTTGTTATGAATAACAAATTTATTCAACTATACCCACCATACTGGTTCATCACAAATGTTACACATCACAATGAATGCTTAGCATTTTATAGTATTGCCAACGTCTGTACACAAATAATCTTTACAATTCCCTACATCCTCTCTGCCATAAAAACTGCTTGGCAACCAAACAACCAAAGATGCTCTGTCTCCCCAACAGCCACGTCAGAGTTACTAATAACTCTTCTCAAATAAGAACTGTATAACAGGCACAGATCATATTTTAAAGAATATAAATGTATAATCAAAGTGAGGAAACTTCGTTTCCTTACATATCCCTCCTGCAAATTTGTCACTAAAATTACTCAATTTTATGTGATATACATTGTCAAATAATTATTGTTTGTACAATCTTAGGTCACTAATATTTTTTTAAAAATCAAGTGCTTTCCAGATTTTAGATATTGAGGTAATGTGTATTCTGATGAGGTTTTCCAAGATTATGTAAGGTAACTCAAAAACATAAAAAAAATATACTATCTGGGCATTTATACAACTGGATTTTTCATGCGTTCTCAAGTACTAGATCACCTACTTTCTGATTATCCTGCACGCTGATCATATGTCTTTTTCTGAAAGATCCTCTTCCACTTCTTGGTGAAACTATCATTTCCCTTTCATTTTCACTTTTCCCTTCGTTGCTTCATCTTTCTTGCATTCTCCACCACCCTTCTTCCTTTCGTATTTCATAATGTTGCAGACCTCATCATATATATCGAGACCTCTCTTCGCTTTCACTTTGCCTCCCGTTGACTCTTCTTTTTCATCTTCACAAACTTTTTGTTTCTTTATGAGAAAGCATTTTACATTCTTTCCTTCTTCACTACTCATCTCTTCGTCACTTTCTACCTCTTCTTCAGTATCTACATATCTCTTCTTGTCTTCAGTTCCATCGTTCATTTCAATTCCCAAACCATAATTTCTGTCATCATTTCTAGTGCAACTAATATCCACTTCATCTTTCCTTTCCGTCTCTACTTCTGTATTTCCCACGTTACTGTCCAATTTATCCATTCTTGCCATGTTAATTATCTCATCTTCTTCCACTATATCCTTTCCATCATAGTTAATTTCATATTTCTCCTCTTTATGCTGTAGACATCCCCACCAGTTTACTGGTCCACTATTTTCATACATTGTATTGTTTTCTTCATCGTCATCTCGCCAATTTTCACCGTTTCCTTCTCTCTCTCCTCTTCAATTTCCATACTTAACTTGTCTTCGCAGGACCTTCTTACTTGTTTAATCCAGTGATCAATTTCGTCTTCTCTTCCTTCTTCCCACAGTCGTAACGTTTGTCGTTGACTATTACTAATGTTTTCCATCCTCAGTTCCATCTTCTTCTATCCTTGCAGAAGCATTGCTAACATTTTTTCCACGGAAGTACTCTCTTCCCCATGATATTCTTTTTCGTTGAAACTAGTTACTGAGACAACATGAAAAACACTAGTATTATCCTCTTCATGTTCTAATTGATCATGATACTCATAACCTGGACCTATATCACTGTCTACATTTCTCGAAGCCCTTACATTTTTGCTATTTTGATCATGAATTTCAGTATCTACATCAGGGGTAGCCTACCCAAATGATCTTGCGGACCACTTTGGAAGTGCATCATAACTCCGCGGGCCACATATAAAATTATATATCCCCACTAGAGACATTTTTTGGGTATGAAAAATTGAAACATTGGTTATTATTGTGTTTACTATTATTCTTACATGTAAATATTGATAATATAATAATAATGATACTAAACGCACATTGTAAAGAATTATATAACACCAAAAATGAAATATAAAAAATATTTTGTAAAAGTGTGATGAATCTCGCGGGCCGGAAAAATGTTCAAGGCGGGCCGCGGGTTGGCCACCCCTGATCTACATGATCTCTGGTTGATTTTGAAGCTTCACCCTACATTATATATATATATATATAAAAAAAAACACACACAAACAAATAGCAGAAATTTCGTTACAGTTATCGTAAGAATTATACTCGGGAAGCAACGCAGTAATGAAAATGAAACGCCGTATAGAACTTCCAAACCATCATGAAAAACACATATTACCTGTACATAAACAAATTTAACATTAATCACTTAAAATCTAATGCATGCACATGCAAAGATGCATAATTGACTACTCTTTTATAATCATTATTTTAAAATTTCATTAAAATGAAAACGTCAAACAATTTTACTATGTCTATTTTTAAAAAATGAGTTCTGTTATTTTTCACGTTTACTTCAATAAAGTTTTTGTTTTTAAATGTGACAAAATTTCCGTCTTTATTTTAAATGAACTGCACTTTGTCACTATTTTGGTTAATTTAAATTGTCTTTCTTATCCTACCTTTAAAGTTGTTTTATCATCCGAAGATTGCAAGGTTCTTTTATTACAGAATTAGATAACTAATTCTTTGTCCTGTCATGGTCGCCATTTTATATAATTTCTTGTTATTTTAATAAATTATATATTCAGTAAAAACGTTTATTTTTCATACCTTCATACTGAATACCTTACACTAATTCCAAATAACAATTCAATGATATTTTCTTCCAGCTGAATGCTTCTCCTCTCTGCCATAAAAAAAACTGCTTGGCAACCAAACAACCAAAGATGCTCCATCTTCCCAACAGCCACATCAGAGTTGCTAATAACTCTTCTCAAATAAGAACTGTATAACAGGCACAGATCATATTTTAAAGAATATAAATGTATAATCAAACTTCGTTTCCTTACAATCTGCCAGGATAGTTCAACCGTAAAGCCTATCGGTCACCACAAAGCTTATTTAAACCAAAATCTGAGGAAAGGTTATTGTTCATTACGAAAGTATGTAAAAATCCAATTGATGAAAAATTTTTAAGTTTATTTCAGTCACATTTGAAAAATGGCATTTGCAGTCAAATTGGCTATCGAACTAAACGTCTCCAAAAATCACAAGTCGTGAAGAGGAAGAGTACCCGACTAACCCCAATAGAAAATTTATAAGTCCATAGTCAAAGCTAGCATTGATAACTGTCGAGAAAAATCAACATGGCCGTGAGGCGTCCATAGCGTGGTTCAACTGTTTCCGGAAATCATCCTGGTCTAGCACTAGACACAAGACGAAAGACGTAAAAGACTAAATCGCAAGACAGCCAGACAGCCTGAGTTGCTACCTATATACCCTCAGCCGCATGCTTGATGTGATATACTGCTTACCAATAAATAGTCTAAAATTTAACAGTGTGTAGACTGGCTCTTAATGTTTATAAAAAGTACTAGCTGACCCGGCAAACGTTGTTTTGCCATATAAATAACTTTCAAGTAATTTCTAGTGTAGACAAAAAATAGCTTACTTATTGTAAGTAAGAATGTGTATATTGTATGTATGTAAGAATGTGGTATATGCGTGAAATAGGCATGGAGCGCTGTGAACGATGAGAGAATATAAAAATAACAAAACGTCTACATTTTTTGCTGCTAAAATTGCTCTTTCTGCAAGCCACTCATGATTTATGTACTGTGTGTGTACATCGGGAAATATTTGTTCAATGAGAGTATCTTGCGAATCAGCGATTGTGCAGAAATCGGTCGGTAATTTTACGTATCCAGTTTCATCTATAGCAACTTTTCCATCACCAATATCTAAGAGTTGTTTTGAAAATGTTTCAGCGGATGGATCTTGAAGCATTTGAATGCGCATATTTACTTTTAGCTGTAATTTTTCAACATTACACCACAATGGAGATGATTTTAAGCAAGCGTTGATCTCATCAGCGTATGTTGAATGTGGAATGACTGGAAGTGTTTGTCTGAAATCACCTGAAAGGACCAACAGAGTCCCGCCAAATAGTTTGTCGTTGTTTTTAATATCTTTCAATGTCCTGTTCAATGCCTCAAGCGAATGTTTGTGTGCCATAGTACATTCATCCCAGATGATAATTTTACACCGTTTCAGCACGGTGGCCATGGACGATTGTTTCTTAATGTTGCATACTGCGTCAGGGTTATTCTGAATATTTAGTGGCAGCTTAAATACTGAATGAGCTGTTCTGCCTCCATCCAATAAAGTTGCTGCAATGCCCGATGATGCAACGGCCAATGCGATGCCATTATTTGATCGTATTTCAGCAAGAATTAGCGAAATAACGAATGTTTTGCCAGTTCCACCCGGTGCATCCCAAAAGAATTACTAAAATGGCTATTAATAAATAAGGGTTGATCGTAGAAGGGTGAAAATTTAGGATTGTATGTATTTTTGTATGTTGTATCATAAAAAAATAAAAAATAAAAATTTTGTCTAAAAAATAAAAAAAAAAATTAGGGGTGGACTACCCTTAACATTTAGGGGGATGAAAAATAGATGTTAGCCGATTCTCAGACCTACTCAATATGCTCACAAAATTTCATGAGAATCGGTAAAGCCGTTTCGGAGGAGTATGGGAACGAAAATTGTGACACGAGAATTTTATATATAAGATTATGACTATAATTCTAAAATCTACATCTACATATATACTCTGAAATTCACAAAATTGTGGGTGGCAGAGGGTGCTCAGCACCAAAGCTAATCTCTTTGCTGTGCATTCCAATCCCTAATGGTACGAGGGAAAAAAGAATTCATATAAGAATCAGTCCGGCACCTTATTTCTCTAATTTTATCTTTCCTGTCCTTCCGACTCAAATAGGTTGGTGGACGAAGTATTTCACTACAATCAAAAGTGAAAGTGGGAGTACACAAGTTTTCCAATAAGTTTAAATGAAATGTGTGTCGTCTATCTACCAGAGACTCCCAACCAAATCTACTAATCAGTTCTGTGACGCTTTCATAAGGACTGTAGCAAGCGGTCATGAATCGAGCGGCTCTTCTCTGTACTTTCTCTATACTTTCGATCAATCCCTTACGAAACGGGTCCCA